>WBNM01040187.1:156528-167308 GCA_013399055.1 Ramphastos sulfuratus
GGGTGGGTGGGTGGTTTGTTTTGTCTTTTAAACTAATTTTACTTTCTCTACATTGTGTTTTAAAAATAAATACATAACTGAACTGCATTGTTGAGATACAGACACAAGGAACAAGCAGCAACCTCACTAACTGAACACCAACATGGTTACAGCTGCCTCATACTGGTATATGATTGGCAAAGTAGTTCCATTCCCATGGCCAGGTATAATTTATTTTTTTGGGTTAAACTTCTAAGCACCTCCTGTAAGAAGAGCATTTCACAATTAGAAATACAGCAGAACACATCCTTCTTGCAAACACTACTTGTTCAATGAAAAATTTTAAACATTTGTTTCACAGAATAGACTCACAGGATCATTTTGGTTGGGAAAGATCTTTAAGATCCTCAAGTCCAACCGTGCTAAACCACATCCCTGCCTGAGGCTAAACCACATCCCTACCTCTTTGAAACACCTCCAGGGATGGGGATTCAACCACCTCCCAGAGGAGCCTGTTCCAGTCTTTCAGAACCCTTTCAGGCTAATGTCCAACCTAAAGCAACTTGAGGTCATTTCCTCTCATCCTATCATTTGTTACTAGGAAGAGGAGGCCAACACCTACCTTTGTACAACCTTGTTTCAGGGAGCTGCAGAGAGCCAAAAGGCCTCCTCTCAGTGTAATTTTCTCCACAGTAAACAGCCACAGTTCCCTCAGCTGCTCCTCACGAGACCTGTTCTCTAGACTCTTCACCAACTTCATTGCCCTTCACTGGACCCACTCCAGCACCTCAATGCCCTTCTTACAGCAAGGGCCGCAAAACTGAACCTAGTATAAGGGTGGCCTCACCAATGCTGAGCCAGTCATTACCCTGGTTCTACTGGTGACACTATGGTTGATCCAGGCCAGAATGCCTTGGGCCTTCTTGGTGACCTGGCTCATCTTCAGCTGGCCCTCAATCAGGTCTTTCTCTGCTGGGCAGTTTCCAGCCACTGTGCCCCAAGCCTGGGGCACTCATGGGCTTGTTGTGACCCACGTGCAGCACCCAGCGCTTTCATCCAGCGTCATGCTGAACTGCTTGCTAGTTCTGACTGGCTGCTAACCAGACAAGGTAAATAAAATCTGACCCCTGTACAAAACACTCTGCTGTCATTCCCCATATCCAGGCCATGCTTGCAGCCCCTCCAGTTCCCCCAGACCCGAAGTGGGCTACCCAAGTGCAGTCCCTGCTTTTGTTGCTGCCTTACATCTATCAGTTCTGTGTCTTTTACACCAGTAACACTTCATAACTGCTCATTGATGTGGAGTTTTCATCAGCTTTTTTCACTGTTATTAGCTCATGTCAGAATTTGGGCTTTCTCAAGGTTATAATGCCAGTGTGACACATTTCTAGGTTAATTCTTACTTAAAGAGCTTAACTCAAAGTGTGCTTATTTAGGAATAAAGATGACAAAGACTAGATCTGACATCTAATATTTAAGTAGCTAGCAACTAAGAGAATCCTGCTTATCTGTAATGATTTTCATTTTGAGATATCGTGCGTTCTCAAGTCTACAAGAACAGGTTATTTTTCAGCTTGTAATTAAGCCCTTCTCATAGGAGTGAGGTAGTGCAACCAGAAAGAAGCAATTCATCACTGTTGTTCTTTTCCCTCTGTCCTTTCAGTCAGCTGCTTCTGTGCATCTGCATCACCTTTCAGTTTGAAGGAAAATAAATTAATAAAAAGTTATAAATTACACCAGCATTAAAAAAGAGGCTGGGGAAGCATAATGTCACAAACCTCTTTCCATTTTGCTGCACGAACCAAGATTCACTTAGCAGCAGTCAGGTTTCCCTGAGCTCATGGCCTGGCCCCATGCCATCAAGTTCTAGGTAAGATGAAAGGAGCTGACCTGAGCAAAGATGCTTCTCTCTGAAGAGCAGCACAAAAATCACAGATACAAAGCAGCCATCAGCAAAGAAAGAGGCAGTCATCAGCTGCCTCTTGTGAAGTGCAAGTACACAATGTTTGCCTTTACAAGCCACATGCAGCAGCTCAGTTTTGCAGTTGATAGATTGCCTGCCTAGGAAATTAAGACACCTTCCTTGTGGTTGGCAGATTTCATAGGCTCCAAAGGACATTTCAAAGTCATGCAGGTATGCATAGTATTCACAGGGTGCTCTGTGCAGTGGTCTCTCAGCTGTGCACCACTGGTCTATTAGAAAATAAGATCCACACACCAGAAAATGCACAGTATTAACAAGCAGTGCACAGCAACTTGACATGACCAAGGTCTATGATCTGACTAATACCTCAGGTCATAGGATAGCATAGAATCATTTTGGTTGGAAAAGTCCTTTAAGATCAAGTCCAGCCGTTACCTAACTCTACTATGTCCAAGAGTAAACCATGGCCCACAGCATCACATCTCCGCATCTTTTCAGCATCTCCAGGAACAGAGATTTAACCACCTCCACAGGCAGCCTGTTCCAGTCTTTCAGAACCCTTTCCCAGTCAAGAAGCTTGTTCTAAAATCCAAACTGAACTGCCGCTGATGCAACTTGAGGCCATATCCTCTCATCCTGCTACTTGTTACTAGGGAGAAGAGACCAACACTCATCTTGCTAGAATCTCCTTTGATGGAACTGCAGAAAGCAATGAGGTCTCCCCTCAGCCTCCTTTTCTCCAGACTAGACTACTCCAGTTCCCTCAGCCACTCCTCACAAGACCTGACCTCCAGACTTCACCAACTTCACTGCCCTAGGTGTGTGGGATTCCCACAGCTCAAGGCAAGGGCTTTGTACAAACCTTCCAGATGAAAAGTCATAGGCACACTCTCCACAAAACCTTGGCTTTGGCAAAAGATTTCTGTCACTTCTAATTAACAGCAGCTATTGTACAAGAGCACTGCTGGGGCACTAAGATGATGCCACCCTCACTCCGTGTTGTATTCAGAAAACATCCAGTGTGGTTCAATGACTCTTCATGTTCTGAAGTGCTGATTGAGTAGTGAGTCATTTCCTGAGTGGAGGCATAAGGGAACGTCTCTTCTGATACATAAGTGTCTATAACCTGGTACATCTCTAACAAAAGCAGTGTCATGAGACCTGGTGTGATCACTGCACAAAACAGTAACCTTTGCGAGTTGTAGCTTTCTAGCATTCTCCTGCTGCTGTGAAGAACTTCCCTTAGCAGTGCCCACAAAAGCCAAAAAACCTTACAGGGAAGGCTGGCCCATTTCCTTCCAGGGCCAGCTTCCTTGAAAAAGATTTCCAAATAATGCATAATCTCTGCTTTCCCAAGGACATTGAGAGCATTGCATCATTGGAGAGTAATACACGTTCCTTCACTATCTTTACCTCAACAATCAGAAATACTGTAGATTTGAAGACAAATGAACAAAACAAAAAAAAAAAGTAAAATAATTATCATCCCAAACTAAACAAATCCAGAAACCAGACTTCTGTGTAATTCTACTCTCTTCTCAGTTGTGGTCTTGTTGGGAAGAAGAATCATGCAGAACAGGTTAAGCATGAAAGACTGAAGCTACTAACCTCTAATGCGGGCTTTGCCACTTAATCTTCCTGGAGCCTTGGACAAATAACTGAGTAAGCCTTGTCCCATTTTTCCATATTTTAAAATGGAGAAGTTATTAAATGTAATTGGATCTCTCAGAGATGCATTAGCTATTTCAATAAGCATAAATCAAGGATGGAAGGATATGAATGCAAAAGCACTGTTTGTACAGTTAGACATATCTCCCATTCCATAAATTCCTTCATGCTTCTCCTCCCAGCACCCAGACACCACAGAACACATTTGCTCATGACTGTGCTTACCCTATCCTTCTTCCCATCATAGCATCACAGTATGTTAGGGGTTAGAAGGGACCCTGGAGATCTTCAAGTCCAATCTCCCTGTCAGAGCAGGATCATATCACCTAGTGCAGGTTGCACAGGGATGCATCCAGACAGGTCTTGGACATCTCCAGATAAGGAGACTCCACAACCTCGCTGGGGAGCCTGTTCCAGTGCTCTGTGACCCTTAAAGAAGTTCTTCCTCATACTGACATGGAACTTCCTGTGTTGTAGTTTATACCTACTACCCCTTGTCTTATCACAGGGGCACAAGTGAGCAGAGGCTGTCCCTTCCTTCTTGACTCCCAGCCCTGAAATACTTATAGACATTTATTAGATCCCCTCTGAGCCTCCTCCTCTCTAAAAAGCCCCAGGTCTCTCAGCCTTTCCTCATAAGACAGTCCTACAGCTCCTTAATCACCCTTGTAGCCCTCCATTGGACTCCTTCAAGTAGATCCCTGACCCTCTTGAACTAAGAAGCCCAGCACTGGACACAATATTCCAGGTGGGACCTCACCAGGGCAGAGTAGAGGAGGAGGAGAACCTCTCTTGATTTGCTGGACAAATGCTTCTCAACACACCCTGGGATCATCCAAGAACCTAGGCTGGATAGATGGGTTGAGGCCAACAATATGAGATTAAACAAGGTTGAGCATGGAGCACTGTACCTGGGCCACAACAACCCCATACAATGTTACATACTTGGGGCAGAGTGGCTGGAAACTGCACAGCAGAGAAAGCTGTGGGGGTGCTGGTTGACAGCCAGCTGAACACGAGTCAGCATGTGAAATCCAAAGGTAACCTGGCCTGAATCAGCAAACAGCAGGACCAGGGAAGTGATTGTCCCCACCAAGCACTGTTGAGGCCACACCTGGAATACTGGGTTCAGTTTTGGGGCCCTCACTACAAGGACATTGAGGAGCTGGAGGGTGTTCAGAGAAGGATAATGAAGCTGGTGAAGAGTGCAGAACAGGTCTGGTGAGGAATGGCTGAGGGAACTGGGGCTGTTTAGTCTGGAGAAAAGGAAGCTGAGAGGAGACCTCCTTACTCTCTACAGCTCCCTAAAAGGAGGTTTTAGCCAGATGGGTGTTTTTCTCCTCTCCTTACTACTAAGTGATAGTATGAGAGCAAATGGCCTCAAGTTACTCCAGAGGAAATTTCGGTTGGACATTAGACTGAATGAGTTCTCAAAGACTGTAACAAACTGCCCAAGGAGGTGATGAATCCCATCCCTGGAGGCGTTTCAGTGGTGCAGAGAAGCTGTACTGAGGGACATGGCTTAGTAGTAATGGTGGAATTGTGAGCTTTGGGCAAGCAGTTGGACTTGACGATTTCAAAGGTCTCTTCCAAACTCAGCAGTGCTCTTTTTTTATAGGTAATCTATGTTGCTTCATTTTGGTGAGCCACTCTGCAGTGTTTTGGGTCTCAGTCAGCATCAGCTTTCTACCTTTTCCCCTTCCTTTTTTTTTTTAACTGCAGGGTGCAGTCTTTACATGTAGCCTCCAAGAAGTGCTCGTCATCACCTTCTCTCCCCAGCCACGCTTCCATGCTGACTGGATTTTATTGCATTCACTGCAACTCTGTATTCACTGGCCTCCCACAGCCTCTCAATTGCATTGTCTCTGCTGTGCACTATTCCTTGGAGTTGAAATCTGTGGTCTAGATGTTAAAAACCCCCTCTAGTATTTTTCTTCTGTGTATAAAAATATTTGTCTGAATATGGTTATCACATTTATTTGAAAATAAAAATGTTCACGTTTAGGTCAAACAATTATTGTCTTCAGACTATAGAATCACAGAAACATTCAGGTTGGAAAAGAGCTCCAGGATCACCAAGTCCAAACAAAATCCCTACTCTAAACAACATCTCCGAGCACTACATCCAAACAACTTTTAAACACACCCAGGGTTGATGACTCCACTACCTCCCTGAGCAGCTCATTCCAATGCCTGACCACTCTTGCTGCAAAAAAAAAGGTTTCCTGATGTCCAGACTAAACCTATCCAGTTGCAGCTTGAGGTCATTGCCTTTTCTTCTATCACTACTTACCCGTGAGAAGAGACCAGCAGGAGCCACTCCACAATGTCCTTTCAGGTAGCTGTAGACAGATTACCCAACCATCCCAAGTTACTCTGAATTTGGTTTGAAAAATTCAGTTAGGATCCTACCAGAGCCTTCTAAAGGTCTCTCAAATCTCTCCAAAAAGATGGTTCTTCCAAACACTGCTCACTTGGGAAGCAGCAGCCCACTTTGCCTGCTTCATTATCACAGAATGGCTTGGGTTGGAAGGGACCTTAAAGATCACCTAGGTCCAACCCCCCTGCCATGGGCAGAGACACCTACCACTAGACCAGGTTGCTCAAGCCCTCATTCAGCCTGGCCTTGAACACTTCCAGGGAGTGGAATTATTAAGGAAGTCACTCACATACTGCTCCAATCTTTATACAACTGCACTGATGCAAACAAATTCCTCCTTTTCCCCCTGCATTTCTATGTTTTATTCAGTCTTGCACTTCTCCTGAAACAAAGCACGCTCAACATTAGTACAAGCTACCTTGCTCCACATTCCCCTTCAATTTAAATAGTTAAATAGTGTCACACCAAGTTTAATCAAGTCAAGTGTCCAACTTGGTTACTTTTCAGCTCATTTTTTAAAAGAGAAATTGCTTGTAATTATTGTCTCTGCTTTAATGAAAATAAGGTTGTGACTTCTGGGGTTTTGGGTTTTTTTTTCTTTCTTTTTTTTGGGGGGGGAAGGGGTGCTGCTCTTGGTTCAGTTTGGGGTTTTGTATGTGTGGAGGTTTTTTTGGTTGGTTCTGATTTATTTCAAGGGTTTCATTTTATTCCCACTTGAGAAGGTGAATTGGAATGATTACCAATAAAATTTTTAACCTAGTATTTTTGTCTGCCCATGTTAAAACCAGTCCCTCTACCCTTAAACCACCCTCTACTCCCATTCCAGGCAGAGCACTGTTGGGTTCTCCATTCCCCCACCTTTCCAACACAAACTGATCTGGCACAAAAAAGTTAAAGATTAATTATCTTTTTCTAACCTTCTAGGAGAGTATCATATAAGACTAAAAAGAATTAATATTAAGAGGCATTAAAATTATAAAAGGAATGCTGCACTACTCTTCCAAAGTGCACACCTGTAAATATGCATTAGAAGGGTACTCTAATTACTTAATTTACAATGATAATACCTTAATTCATCATCAGTAGCATTTATAATTTAAAAGACACTGCAGACACAATAATCATTAGTTTCACATCTGTAAGTAAGAATAGCCTGACTGAGATGAATTTCTTCTCCCAGGCTATATTTCAGGTCCACAGTATGAACTCAATACCCTATGGATGGATCTGCTGGCCAGAACTGGACTATTTTTAGGATTTCCCTGGATGCTCAGCAAGGAAGTGCTGTGATATCAAAGGCTAAAGTAAACAAACAGAAATCGCTACTGAGAATTCAGAGTGGAAATGCTACAGAAAAAAAATCAGGTACGCAAACAGGATCAAGCAGGCATTACTGCCAGCTAAATTCATCCCAATAAACAGCAAGAGCTTGCAGAATGCTCACACTGTTCTTCAGGACTCTCAACATCAACCAAGGGACCACCCAACCTTGTCTGCAAACACTCAGGTTTCACCTCATGTCCTGTCCTGCTGTTGGTTAGTGGTTAGAAAGGAAGGATGAGAAAGAGTATCCAAACATAAAAATGCTTGTGGTTGTACAAAACTCTAATTCTATGGTTAGAAGGAGAAATATTTTAATGAGGCTTTAGCAACACAAAGGAGGTGGCTCCTAGAGGTGCCTGCCTGCACTTTCTTACTCTGGCCAAGCTCATAGAGCCTCCCAGGGTGCTGCAGAAACTGCTGATCAGGCAGTCCTGCTGTTAAGTGCCTTCTGATAGCTGAAGCATCACAACTACACAAGACTGTTGTGGAACACCACGTCCTTCACCAACTGGTTTCACCCTTTCTGAAGTCAAACTGCACACCTGGTTCCTGCAGCTTACATATAGACTCCCCTGAACTCAGGAATGGTTTCCCATTTCTCAAGGGATCCAGTTTGTTTTAATGGCAAGCAAAGGTTTATTTCATCCCACCCACAGAGAAACAACATACGGCAAATAACACATTCTGCCAGTTCCACTGAAGACCTATTGCAGGTATTTTAAATGGCAGGTAAGTGATGCAAAAACCTTATGGCAGTGCTCCACACACATAACCTTTAATGTTAATGATTTAAGCCCATATTCACGCATGCTTTAATTTCTAAGACTAATTAGGCAGTTGATATCTCCATCTGGCTTGAAATGCTTGCTGATGCTTTTGCAATCGAACATCTCATCAGCCTTCAAACTGGATGAGATTTTTAGACATTAAAATATTGCAGCCGTGTCAGCTGACTGGTGATTTGGGTCCAGGATAACACTTTTGGTAACTTAAGGAAGCTATGACTGCTCCTAGCTTGCTGTCAGGTACCCTGCGTGAAGCATCTCCATCAAGCTGGGACAAACTGCAGCTTGAGTCATTCTGCAGAGTGACAGTTTACCCCAGCTGCTCTGGGCTTCTTGGAACAACAAGAGATGCCATATCACTAGCCTAATAGCCAAGTTATTAACTATGCTGCTCTGTGCCCAGCTCACAGCTTGGTTTTGCCAAAGATTTCCTGATGGAATGAAGAAAACCTTGACAGTTCTCGTAGGGTGAGAAAGCTGCCTTGACACTGAACAAGTGCAGGAAAGCACAACTGAGCAAACCAAATATCAGCTCAGCTATGAGGAGATCAAAGGAGAAGACAGCAATTCACATCAGAAATCCTGTGTAACAGGTGTATTTCTGGATGCTGACTTACCAGAGTGATCTTTATTTAGTTTCACCCAGCTCTGACATTTTACTTTATAACAGAAACCCAGGCACAAGCATGAAAGGAGCATTTTGTCACCAGCCCTAGCATGGTCCTCCACAGATTAAATCCTTTGGGGGAGACAGATGTTTCATCACTGGCAGAGTTTCCTCCTCACCAAAACACTGTCTATGGGAGAATCTGCCACCCTGCAGACTCCAGGAAACAATTCAGTTTTCTGTGGCACCTGCTTCTCTGGATTATACAGAATTGCAGAAACATTCCAGTTGGAAAAGACCCCCAGGATCACCAAGTCCAACTGATAACCCTACTCTACAAGGTGCACCCTAAACCGTATCCCCAAGCACCACATCCAAACAGCTTTTAAACACATCCAGGGTTGGTAACTCCACCACCTCCCTACGCAGCCCATTTCATGGCCTGACCGCTCTTGCTGTGAATTTTTTTTTTCCTAATATGTAGTCTAAACTGTCCTTTCATGTAGCTGTAGACAGCAATGAGGTCTCCCCTCAGTGTCCTCTTTTTCAAACTAAACAGCTCCAGCTCTTTCAGTTCTCTTCATAAAATTTATTCTCCAAATAATTAGATACAGTCCAAGTGGCTCACCTCCTTCTGGCTCTCAGAAGCTTCTTTCCACTAAATCAAAAGATTAAACCTGACTTCTTAGTACCTAGCATACACCGTAATTCCAGACATCACCTGGGTTTTAGTGTCATTATTCAGGCTCTTTCAAACACAGCTTCTATGGGGCCGGGCTAAAACTGTACTTCAATCCCTTATGTAAAGCAAATCTCTCAGATGCAGAATGGAAAAAAATGAGAACCCCATTTTGGAACATTGCCATCCCTCCCTCTATAAATGAGAGCTGCTAATCAGACTAATTCCTAGTCCCACAGACAACCCAAAATGTACGTTAAGAGGGAGAGGTGTGACTGAAATCTCAGGAACATCAGGCTGATCATCACCTTTGTCACTACACAGGAACTCACCATCCTGTCAATTGTCTTCCTGTCAATTCTCATAGATATGTATCAATAAAAAAAAGAGATAGAAAGTGTGGCAAACCTTTCAGAACTTTTACAGAAATATAGTACATAGTTTACTCTCTGCAATGGCAAAGTAAAAATAAAAAGGAAAGGCGCAGCATAAAGAAGCAATATTCATTTATGAGAGAAAGTGAACGTGGAAGAAAGAAACTTGAACTGAAATACTCCTCATACAACATTTCCTTCCCAGCAGAGGATATCTTTATGGCTCTTACATACACTAAAGCACAGCTCTGGCTGCACGAGGGATTGTTTATTGCACCTGAAATGGTCTCCATTACTTGGGTTGCATGACAGAATAAAATAATGAAATCCCTGTACAGCTACGGCATGGCAGTCTGTACAGCATTTTTCTTTCACACTATGGCAGCTTAAGAGTTGCCCCCCACCCCCCCCTATTATTTCCATCTATAGCAGTTCCTTTTACCTTTTATGTAATTAAAGAAAAAAGACATATTAAAAATAACACCCATATAGAGATGTTATTTTTTCCAGAAACACCCAAGTAAATGAAATTAGGGACAGGGAAAGTGGTGGCATGAAGGGTAAAATGAAAGGAATGATAGACTTCTTGGTCTGAAAGCAGCACTTGTGGCACTATGATGGTTGGAACAGAAAAAACTTTTTAAAAAAAACTGTTTTTAATTATGAAAATAATGCAGCAGTTACTGCTCAACGCACTTGAAATTCTGAGTTAGCAACTTCTTCAAACAGTTCCAAAAAACACTGATGCAGAAGAGACTGTGATGCAAATATTAATATGTTAACTTTATAATAATCCTGATGTCAATACCACAATTTTAATCCTGTTAAAGAAAGCTTTTTTGTTTCTCAAGTATGATTACAAATTCATAGCAAAGTTGAATATATTTCATTTGACAAGAGGGATTTCTACAGCTTTAACTTAATCCATTTTGGAAAGAGACAACAAACAAAACAAAACAACACAACAACCAAGCAAACATAACCCACCAGACCCTACAAGATACTAATTTCTTTCAGTATTCTTTGCTTGTCTAGTTGTTTTTTTTATATTATTATTATTA
>WBNM01040188.1:0-23606 GCA_013399055.1 Ramphastos sulfuratus
ATTCTATGATTCTATATACAAGGATTTGAACTTTTGAAACACCCTTCTTTTTTTTTTTTTTTCATTTTTCTTTTTTCTTTTTCTTTTGTTACAAATTGTGACCTTGAAGTAAAATCAAGATTGGTAGCATTAATTATAATAACAAATGCCATTCTGAAGCCTTTGGTTAAGAAAATATAGCTGAATCCAGAATTACTGACTGTGTTGAGCAAGTTCAAAGGCAATTTTGCTATCAGAAGTGGGTTTAAAATTTTATTTTTAAAATTGAAGAAATCAGTGGAACTTTACTCCCCAAAAGACTCTTTGAATTGAATGTTTTATTAAATGAAAGTTAGTTAATGACTGAAAAAATAATATCTTTCAAGAAAATAGTGAGTCCATGTGGTGGGTTTGAGAAATTACCCCCCAAATAAAATTTATCAGACCAGCTCAGATGGCTTGGAAGTAAGATAAAGCTATATTTTACAGCAAGCTAAATTTCCAAACATATGTACAGAATATATTTACATGTATTTACAATTATATACAGTTATTTACAATTTAGAAATAATATAGAAATACAGTGCTCTTGTCTGGACAAAGAAAGCCCAGAAGAGGCCAACACCACCCCCCAGATAGAAAACCAGCAAGATCTCACACCTCATCAGTTCAGTCAAAGTTAGTATTCAGCCTTGCAGAGTAGCAGTGGAGGAGGTGGAAGGCAGAAGGAAAAGCGAACAGAGAGTGAGAAATTGTTTATATATTGGCTTTTTATACCAGTTAGCAAACTTTATCATTCTTTTCCTTTTACACCCAATACCCTGCTCACTCAATATATTCAAAGGAATGCCCGGAAAGTTCCTCTTTCTTGTTTATAATTTAGAACCAAAATAGAGCATTAGCTCTTTAACTGCTACAGCCCATAGTGAAATAACCTGGCAAGATCCTGAGAAATTTAACCTGTGGGAAACTGAAGCAAAGGTCTAAGGGTAGATCAAGATTTCTCAATCACCCCAATTGCACAGAACACAGAAGCAGAACTACTAGTGAAGGAGACATTTGAAGGGTAGCTGCTCCTCTTCTTTGCCTTTAAGCTACAGGATTATTGTTTTGTCTGACAAATATATCAAGATACATGTTTTACCCACAGCTTCTAAGACAAGATATAAATGTGTTCAGTGTACAGGCAATTTGACTACCGAGGAATCTTACTGCTTTGTTTGGTAGCCTATTTGGCTCAATGCATTAGCAATTTAAGGACTATTTGTAATTGTGCATCTGTGGACACAACCCAAGTTGCTCTTTCAGAATGTCCTGGCAAAGAGACTTCAAGGAGTAGTTTCAAAATTAAATTTTAAAATACAGACCAAAACAAGTCTGTGAAATATTCAGTAGCACTGCAAAATTTGTGTAAAGGATATTTCTAAGCACAATGCAATCCAAATACAAGTAATGCATTTCTGTTAATACAAAGCTGTTCCACAGATAACAAACAAGTATAAAAACACATTTCCCTAAAAAAAAAAAAGCCTAGCTGCAGTTCCTGGGACTTTATTCCCCCAGGCATATTCTATTTGAGCGCAGCTAATGCACAGAAGACTGTATTGCTTTAATGTTTAAGGCTGTTGAAAACAAGCAGCTTGAATACATCTGCATCAAAAACATTAGAAATAATTCTGAGTTTGTAAGTCCAAGCACTCAAAATTTACAAAGTGATGGAAAGCAGATGAAATCTAGAAATAAAGATTGTTCATCACACTAGGTTCATTTCTAAACCCATTCTCCCATTCATTGTACTCCACTCCTATCCATTAAAACAAACATATATATGAAATTTATGGGAACATCTATAACCTTAAGGTCATCATACAGCAATGCCATTATGTGGAACCTTGTAAAAATGTTGTCAGCAGTACCTCTTCTGTACTCTATAGATGGCATTTCAGCCTGTCTTTTCTGCAATTAATAGCCACAGTAATAAGGTTTTGAAGTTTAAATCTCTTTAAAAGAGAAAAGCAGCTTTTTCATCCCTTTCTCAAAGCATACAATATGATTGGCAAAGTATCAGGAATAATAAGACAACTAGTTGACGTAAACCCCAGGAGGAACAGAGCAGCTTTTGTTCTGAGCTCTCATCAAAATCTTGGAAATCTTGCAATAGGAAATGTTGCTGGAATGTTGGTTCTTTATTCAGAGTTAGGCCTGCAATATCTGAAATCTCTTACTGGCTTCAATAATTATTGAGCACCATCTCATTTGCTGCCTGTAGCTAAAACAGCTCTACAGTTTACTATTTAATTTTTTCTTGATACATGAAAAAAAAAATTACATATTTAATTCCCTATTAATGCATCATTACTCTTTTTGTCCCACTGGAGCTACTAGCTGTTCTGATTGTCAGTGCAATAACTGCTACAAAGCACACAATAAATGATGCAGTTGTGAATGCAATAGCTTATAGAAACGCTTAAAAAGAAATTGTAGCTTAAAGCACAGCACACATGAAGACCAAACTTCCTAGACAATGTCATACATAATGATAAACATAAGAAAGCCTTGTGTAAGTTAAAAATGAAGGTTGTAAAGTCAACATAACTGAGTCAGAAAAAGGAAAAACTTAGGGTTCCAAAAGCTATACTATATCCATCACATAGAGAAGCCAAGTTACCTAAAGGATTTAGAAAATACATGGTAATGATTTCACATGAAAAGAAACAGAATAGAAAACCATGCCATTGGTCCTAAGCCCTCAAGCTTTTGCTGAAAGCAGGTGGCTCTAGTAGGTATGCACATGTTTGTGTAAACCTCAAAGTTTTCAGTTACATAAGGATCAGTCTCACCTCTTAAATATAAGGACAGGAGAAACAAAAAAAAAAAAGAGAAAGATTTGCTTAAGGAGCTTGCATTAGTTGCGTAGTTTGCTGTCGAAGTACTCTCACCAAATTAGTGTGCATTGTCCTGTAATTCAAGTTCTCCAGACTTGAGATACTTCCTTCTAATCAATCTAGTATCTTAAAGGAGAGCACTCATCCCATAAAACCTACTTAAACTGCTGTGCATTTATTAATATTTCATACATTTATCCATGATGCTCAGATTTCTGGGGACATACCTTCATGAAATGTTTAAGCTGGATGTTAGGAAATATTTCTTCACAGAGACGATCATCAAACGTTGGAATTGTCTGCCCATGGCAGTGGTGGAGTCACCATCCCTGGAGGTATTTAAGCAGCCTGTGGACCTGGCATTTAGGGACATGGTTTAGTGTTGACCCTTCGGTGCTGGGTCAAGGGTTGGACTGGATGATCTTTGAGGTCTCTTCTAACCGGATGTATTCTGTGAGATTATGAAAACTGCTTACAACCACACTGAAGGAACTCTCACTAGTACCAATCCTTTCATGTTGCAAGCCAAGTTAAGGAAAGCACTAATTATTATTCTAGTTAACTTTACAACTCATATTCAGCACTGAAATTTTGTGGATACTCAAGGAAAGGGACCAGTTAAACCACTCACCTGTGGTCTGCGTGAAGGTAAAGAAGAAGCTAGAGCTCAAAGTATCCGCTGTGACCATACAGATATTTAACTTTGTTCAAAGCATTCCTGGGTAAGAGTGTGGCAGGAAGGCATTATACAGTGAGAAAGCTGAGCTGGATGTGTTCCCATAAAGAAGCAGAGTGCTTTTGACTAGATGCCTCCTTATGCCTTTGAAAAATAGAGGCAAAATATAAAAGCAGCTTTTTGGAAAGAGGAAATGTTATTTTAACAAAGATTTCTCAGACAGAGAATTGATTGTATAAGATTTGTTTCTACTGTTGTTCAGGGGAGGGAAAAAATACAATATTTTTAATGTAAATTATACCAAGAGAAAGACACAGCTCAAGATGTAAGTAAAAACCAAATGTAGGAAAGCCTTAATGTAGTAACCACAAAAAGTACCAGAGTGGAGCTTTGGGATCAGTTGATGTCACCAACCCCTTTTTGATTATATCAATGAACAAAAGATACTCACAATGAACCACAGAAACTGGGGTGTCATCTGTGGCAGACTGATGGTGTTTCCTCCTCTCCTGTGATACTATGTTAAGGCTTTATTTTTAGAGATGAGCAAGACCTGTGGGTCTGCAACTGCTAAGCAGAGGAAAGCAGAACCTGCTCCCTGCAGCTTTCTCTCCCTTTCAAATCTCTACTCTCAAAAATGCAACAGACCTCCTTTTAGCAAGACAATAAAGTTATATTAAAAGGCAGAATGGTTAGTCCATATGTTTATAAAATCCAATATATTTGACTATGTTCTTGTAAGATGCTACTCGGGGTTTTTTTTTGGGGGGGGGGGTTGTTGTTGTTGGTTTTTTTGGGTTTGGGTGGTTTGGTTTTTTTGGGGGGTTTTTTGTTTGGTTTTTTTTCCCCTCTCTCATTTCCAAGTTTGAGTTAGAGTCTCTTAAGTTAGAAACATTAGATACAAGGCACCCTTCCTGACTGGTCCTTTGCTGTGTTGAAATTGCAGAGTGTTCATAAAATGGTCACTGGTCACAAATGGTGTGAGCTTTCAAATAAAGTAACTCTCTGTTATAAAAGATGTTTCTAAACGTTGCACTCTAGCACATTCTCCCAGACCTCTGATACAAACATGGGAACATAACAACCAAAAGAAAACTTCGGTGCAACTCAATTCTATATAAAATTAATTTACAAATATAAATGTATTTACTGGACATTCAGAAAACATTTTAGTATAACATCTGTAGCCCCTTCTGCTTTCAAAATGAACTATTCAACTGAAGGGGATTTTTCAGGATGGAAGACTGAGGGGGAGGGACAAAGGGAGGAACAGGGGATTTTATTGTGGAGCCGCAGTGCTGGGCTGTCACTAGTAGGTGGTTACTGCTTTGCAGAGCAATCATGCCAACTATAGCAAGAGGAAAAGTAAAATTACTCCAAAATTCCTTTTCACTCCTTTGTTTTCATTCTACTCGCCCATACTTGTACCTGCAACGCTGATTTACTGATTTCAGCTTTCTAGTTATTTCAGATGTGCTACGGTGTTGGCAACCGGTATAGCCAAAAGCTTTCAGTTAAGCGCAGAGAGAGGAACATTGTATCAATAAAAGTCAGTTAAACAGTTCCCCAAATTAACTGATGCTGTGTAACCCAAGGCTATAAAAAATCTTGACTGGGCCAGCAAACTTTCAAGCCTGCATCCTGCCTATCTTCCTGCCGTAGGGAGCCTTTGTATAAGGCTCATTGTTACACAAAGCAGCTACTTCAGCAAAGGCATCACTTCAGGAATTTAAACCTTATTTGAGGGGATTATCAGAAGTCACTGTTTTGATGTTTCTTGATTTTCAAGGTTTAAGAGAAGAAATGCTAGCCCATGGTCCGGTTCATTAAACTATATTCTGAATTCATTGCTATTCATGTCGAGATAATTTACCATAAACTGTAAAATGGACTTATACGGAGTAAATTAATTCATGCATTGAAAGTTTCCTGAGATCATGTACCCTCTGTTCAAATATGGTTTCTGCATATAGTACTTATTAAGCATTCTAAGTATTACCATAAATATCTAAAAAAATCTCAATATTATTTGATACTCAATATTTATGTGAAGTGTTTTGTTAACCCAGTCACGATATATCAGAACCAGTAACAGTTTTTAGATCAGTGAAATAGAAGTCAAAGATTTCTTACTGCTTTCCCTGACTGCTCACTACTTTTGGCCAGTTGAAAATGTTCACTCTCCCTGGTCTATTTATTTGTTCTCACTATTTTTTAATGAGTTTATAATTTTGAGGGAATGTCCCATGTTTCTTATTAAAAAGAAGCCCCCCAAAATGTTCCCTAACCAACTGATAGGTAAATCCACTCACAGACAACTGTACATGGGCTCAATTAATACTCAATTGGGACGTGTATTGCAAAATAGGCAGTTTCTGCCTAAGCAACAAATTTTATCCCACTACCTCCCACCCCTCCATCCCTCCCCCAGTTTGTTGCCTGTGTCCAGGCAAACATCCATTCTAACCCCAGACAAAGACATTTCTATTTGGATTACAGAGATTCTATACTAAAATCAAATTATGAACTGAAGTAAAGTGTAGCATGTCCTGTCGATGAACGTCCTGGCTGAAAAAAATATCTTCTGCCTTTATAGTAAAAGAATTGTGTACTTCACCAGTTTCTAAGAACTTTTACTACAGAAATTCATGGACTAACAATCTAATGAGTCCAATTTTCCTCGCCTACATGTAGGATCAATGATCAGAAGCACACTGCATTAAATTTTCAAACCAGTGCAAACACTGGAAACCATCATCATCTGCATGTTCAGTCCTCCTCATTCCTCTCATTGGGGGCATTCAGTTAGGCTCAATTATTGTTCTGCATGTCCAAACTCTCCTTCGGTGCCTTTTAAATGAGAGGCCATTTCATGCTGTGTGATCTCAACTTCCCTCGATGACAACTCTATCCTACTGGAACTATGAAACTGTCAACATCAAGAGCAAAATTTAGGTGTGCAGAAGACAGAAATGGCTCAGCAGCTATCCCACAAACTCTTTCAATAGAGGTCAACAACCTCAGCATCTATAGGGAAAACTGCAAAACTCAGGATTTCCATCAAACAGCCAAAATAAAGTGGCTTAAAGTTTCTTGCTGGCTCGAAGTAAAAGTATTTTGTACACATTGCAGTTTCAGAAAATGAGTAGATAGTACCATGACAGACATGGAATAAGACAACGGATCACCTTGATTTAATAGAGGTAAAAGGTCTGTGTGGTGATCCTTTGAGGAGTAATGCCTTGTAGTAAACATGAGGTAATATAAGACAACTTTGCATCTGTGAAAGAAGGTCAAGCAGGCCACATTAATAGTTCCTCCCCTGTTCTTAAGCACAGTATTGTCTCAATCAATGCAAGGTAATTTGATATCACAGATCAAAACCAAAGTTGATCCTTTCTAAACAAAAACAACCACAAAACCAAAAAAACAACCTACATTAAAAAACATTACCTTATCATGCATAATTTCCAATGGGACCCATATGATATGATATTCAAGGTTTTCTTGGATTAAAGTACACACATTGTTATCTCTTTCAAAAGCATTAAGCTGATGTAACGGTGGATAAATGGCTTGCCTGGAGTCATCCAGCACATAAATGGTAGAGCCATTAATAAAACCATGGAATCTCAGCTGACAAGGTCCATGTAGCAAGGATTGGAGTGTAGTTCCTTTCTGGGTAAATTAAAATGTCGTGGCTTATGTCAATGGAAAAATGGGAATATCCACACTGCATTAGACTCCAGTGCATATTACATGATATCCTTCATTTGACAGTTACCAGCAGTAAAAAGCTACTCCTGCCCCAATTGAATTGACAAATGTTTTACTTTTCCCCTCGTGCCAGTCATTATATCTTCGATGGATCTCTGAAAAACTTCATTTTTACATTACTGGCAAGATCTAGTGGCTTGTCCCACTAATGTCAGTCCTGATCCTAGCAGTATAATCCCACCACTTCTCTTGTATGGACTCCAATTCCACAAGGAAACAATGTAGGAAACTAAAACACCAGAAAATTAACCCTTCTAGAAAAAGAAAAAAAGTGAATAGTCATCTGTCCTTTTCCTGCCTGTAACTTATTACTGTGGAAGGAGATATTAAAGATACAATATTCATGCAAGCATCTCCTTTCTGGAATCCCTGTTCATTTTCAGCTTCAGTCATCTGAAGATTATAGCAGTACACATAACATGTCTGGCCAGTGACCTCCCTCTGCTACCAATGTTCAGGCACAGCAGCTGTGTGGCTTCCTCTGCCAAAAGAGCAATAGGTCACCACTATTTTAAGTTCATTGACTGTCCCCTTATTTTGCTCTTGTAAAATGGGAAGATTATAAGCTCCTCCTCTGTTTTCTCTAGGCCATTCATTACTTTATTGTTTACCCCCCTGTTATTCATGTTTGTTCAAAACCTAACAGTGTCAGTCTTTTTTGTCCATGCCCTTGCCCTGAAACAGACTCATTACCCAGTCCTGGGAACCTCCCACGACAGGGACACCCAAAAAACTATTTCACTGGTTTCAAAATGCACTGCATTTACTCTTAGCATTTTCACTCATTTCATAAATGAAAATATGCACTCCAAGAGTATGATTCCATATCACTTTCCTGTTCATGAGTTAATTTAATTTCATGCAAAGTTGACACAAATCATAACTCTTCTTACAAAGCAGTGTTTTTCATCCATTCTTTACCAATATGACAGTATCAAGTAAACCAGAAAAGAAAACCTGACCTAGAAAAATACAACCATATTAATTAAAACATACTGTCTGTCCCTTACTAAATTATACATTTCTAAATCTTTTAGAAGCATGCCTTTTCAAATAACTCAGGGGATTTGCAGTTGCCTACTGAGCTTTTCATTTCTAGGTCACTTGTTAAATCTACCCCAGGTCACCACCAACTGAAAATTATTACTGCCTGGCAGCTGTTTTGTAGTCTACATGATATGAATTAGTGGTTTCATTCCACTTCCTAATGGACAAGTGGCCCCATCTTACACTTCGACCTAAATGACATGCAGTTGACTACTGCAGGGAAAGAAATAAATAAACTCTTTTTATTCTATAGGTAGATCCTCAGGGTTTGGAATGAGACTAGTGGGACCCTCAGGGGTATTATAGCACTAGTCTACAAAAAAATAAAGCCCTCCATGTATGAAATTCTTATAATCAAAATAGATAAAATGCTGGTTTGTGAGCCATTGTGATGATTATTTTGGCCCTTGGAGGATGTTTGCCCTGTGGTTCAACAGGGAATATGCTACAGGTTGTCCATTGTTACAGTTAAAAAGAGACTTGTCCCTGCTGTACCATTTCATAGTTCAAAGGGCAGAGAATGTGTATGTGTTCTTGTGTATGCATGCAAGGAACAAGAGGAATAATCCACAAAGGCTTCCTGTTTAACAGAAGTAGAAAGAAAATTGCCATTAGAGATAAAAGTACATTTTAAATGTTTTAGTAACAACACAGTGGACAAACACATAAAGAGATTCGCTATTTAACAACAAGAGATGGAAATTATAATGCAATCCATATGCAGCTCCTACTTGTGCTCTACCTGCACTGGGAATAAAACATTTTTTCCTCTCCAATGCCCCCAGTCTTACACTTCCACAAGCATTTTATTCCTTTCTTCTTAGAGTGGGCACAAGCACAAATACACCAACATATATTATTAAAGAACTTTGTGTCTATCTATTTGTATCTGAAATACTTCTCACAGAAATAAAGTTTAAGTAAGTCCATTATTTTCTCTATTTACTCTTGTCTTTTCCTTGGGTGATAAATAAGGCTCTGTGAATCTGGTACTATCCCTGTCCTTACTGAGCTAGGACAAATTTCCCCTAAGGCCCCCATTTTCCTCTGTGTTTTCATTTGTCATTCTGCTCAGCCTGCAGCAATTCAAACAGACCTGCTCCTTGACTGAGAAATCTTCACCTCTTCCTACCCACCAGCATTAGGTTGCTTTTTCTATGGTTTTGTGACAACTGAAAATAAAAAAAGGGGCACCATCAACTTCATCTGTCACCATCTTTTCATGTTCTTGTCCCTCGGTGACCCTACTGTCTCAGTTCCTATTTGTTTGCTTCTTCTGAACTTACAGTTCATCTTTCCTTGTTACTCCTCACTCTCTTCACTGTTTAACCTAACTTTCCCCAAAGCAGCCCTCATTCCACAAATAAAAAGCTGTTAACTTCAAGGCGATTTCTCCACCTTGAGGACAACACCATGATCCAGGTTGTGCTCAGCTCCGCAATCCTTATGTAGATCTCTGCATTACTTGTTTGAAAAGCCTCACCTCCTAGGGACGTTGCAGATCTGTTAGTAGTGCTTACAAGTAAATAGTTGAGCTGATATATTGATCCTTCTGCTGTTTCACATATGAGATTTTTTGTTGGACAATGTGTTCTAGGATCATTGTACAGAGGACTTTATTTCATTATTACACCTACAAGTATGTATATAGTCTTATTGCTACATGTTTCCATTTTATCCTACTAAACTAACTGCTTTCCGGTTTCATTCTGTGGGTCCTGCTCACAAGCTCTCTCTGTGAGAAGAGAATTACCTGTATGGAAAATGGTTTCCACCTGATAGATACTGCAAAAAAAATCACAGGCAGACTTGGCAGTGTTTTGTTACCCAGAGCTAAGACTCTTCTGAGGAACTTCAGAAAAAAGAACGTGCATGAGGCCAATTAAACAGTGGCATTTCTTGTCCATCTGTCCCTGATTGTAGTGTAAGAAATTGCACAAGATTTGCTTGTGCAATCTATAGACATTATTTAGAAGTAGAGACAACCTGTGGTTGTTTATTACATCTATTTCATTGTGTACATCCAGTATTTAAGAACAGACACAAATGCACGTTCAGATTCTACAGAGAATTTAGCATTAAAAGACATTTTCTGGTAGCATCCACGCTACTATTCCAATAATTAACAAAACCAACTTTTCAATGGGTTTGAGATTTTGGTTTTATTCCCTAATATCTAACATAATGCAACCAAAGTATTTGCTGTTTAGAATAGAGACTTTCCTTCAGTAGGGTATTAATTTGAAAGTTGAAGTCTAAGAAGACTATTAAACTTTGCTTTTTAGCATGTCAGGTACTGACCTCCTCCTAAACCCAAGATTCTGGCTCTGGGTGTTTACATTTCGCTTTTTCCTGTCTCTTCTTGCCTTTGATTGTGACTTTTCTTATAGGAAACCACCTTCCACTGGCAGTAAGACAGACAGATGATAAAAAGGCTCTTCTGTCTCTTTGTTTGTAACATTCATAACATTCATTCAACAAGAACAAGAGCAGGGTTCTGCACCTGGGCTGGAACAATCCTCGCTATCAATACAGACTAGGGGATGAGGTGATAGAAAGCAGCCCTGGGGAAAAGGACTTGGAGGTACTGATGGACAAGAAGCCAGACATGAGCAGACAGTGTGCACATGCAGCCCAATCACATCCTGGGCTTTATCAAAAGAAGTATTGCCAGCAGATCCAGAGAGATGATTCTGCCACTTTGTTCTGGTGAGACCTCACCTGGACTACTGTGTAGAGGTCTGGAGCCCTCAACACAGGAAGGACATGGACCTGATGGAGCAAGTCCAGAGGAGGGCCATGAAAATGATCAGGGGCTTGGAGCACCTCTGCTATGAGGACAGGCTGAGGGAGCTGGGGTTGTTCAGCGGGGAGAAGAGGAGGCTCTGGGGAGACCTAATAGTGACCTTCCAGTTCCTGAAGGGGGCCTACAAGAAGGATGGAGAGACACTGTTTACAAAGGGCTATGGTGATAGGATGAGGGACAATGGTTTCAAACTAGAGCAGAGAAGATTTAGACTGGATGTTAGGAAGAGGTTCTTTACTATGAGGGTGGTGGAACACTGGAACAGGTTGCCCAGGGAGGTGGTTGGGGTCCCATCCCTGGAGATACTCAAAGTGAGGCTCAACAAGGCTGTGGGCAACCTAGTCCAGTTAAAGATGTTCCTGATAACTGCAGAGGTGGTTGGACTAGATGACCTTCAGAGGTCCTTTCCAACCCAGACCATTCTATGATTCTCTGATCTGAATCATTTGCATTTGACTGACATTCAAAGACTAACACTTCAGTTGTGACTGCCTGTTCTTGAATCTTCTCTACAATAGTTGCTCTTACATGGTCACTCAGGAACTAGTGAATTAATAATTTTGATTTGGTTTGTGATAAACAGCAGTACAGAACATGACTGACTCTATTTGCTACTCTAAGATCCATATTTGCAAGGTACAAATACTTAATGCAAGCAGTACAGTTGCTGTATTGGTCAACAGAGACTTGCTTACCAGCCCTGGCATAGATTCATGGCTTGGACACTAAAATCTGACATTTGTGGCTGAAAATTGCTGCTCTCTTAGAGCAAAATCAAGATTTTATGAACTACTCAATACTACTCTGTCTTTAGACACCAGAAGGGTACTTTCTCAGCGGTTATTTCCATCTCACATAAAATTGATCTTACTACCCTAATAGCACCTGAAATTGTAGAAAAAGGAATATAAACCTTTTTGAATTTCACAAAAGTGTATGGTATAAAAGTTACACAAATGCTTAGATTCTGTGATCATCAGATATGTAGTATCTTAACTTTCACAGACATTGCAGCTATCAAAGGAACAGCATTTCAGATCAGAACCTAGGACAATGAGAACTAGGGTGGACAAGTCCCAACAAATCCATCAAAGCATTGGATTGCTTAAATTTCTCTTTTATTGGGAAATTGTTCCTAAAGCTTGTTCCTCTGTCAGTTAAAACCTTTTTCATGTTTTATAATGTGTATTCACCGTGAGATTACATCCAGGTTTTTATGTGCTAATATTGGTCCAATATTTCTTTTCCTTTTGAGATGTCTACTATTCTGATTCATTGTCCTTTTCAGCATTCATTTTGTGAACTAAGAAAAAGAAGCTCTTTCAGTCTCCTCTCACAGGAGTAGCTCTTCGTTCCACACTTCACCCCAATCATCCTTCTCTGCACCTATTGCATTTGAATTCATTTTTCTTGTTAAGAACTGTAAAAAATATTTCAGAAGACACCTTTTCAGTGCTCTGTATGGCAGAAATAGTACTTTTCTCCCTTCAGTCCACCCTGCTTGATAGTTTCAATAAGGACAACTCTTTCACAGCTGTATATGAGAAATTCAGACTCATGCTGCAACTGGCTCATATTTGTTTTCTTTTTCCTTCTGTCATGCTTGAGGATACCCCAGTTTCAACAGTGACACCTCATTTTCCACTAGTAGTGAACTTCAGTAGCTTACTACTTTTTGTCACAAAGCTAATGCAAAATAGTAAATGTGACTGCTTCCAACAATGAACCTTAAAGAGCTCTGACTGCCTACATGCAACCTACTCTTTCCCTTTTAGTGTCATGATTGTTGTTTCCCTTCATAAACTTCCTCATTCACATTAGATATATTGTATTAATTCCCACAGAGTCTATCTTAACAAACTAAGCTCATCAATTCTCATATGAAATACTTTACTAAAGTCCAGAGAAGTGGAATCTACTCTGTTTTCTTTGCCTAATGAATTAAGTATCATGAAAGCTACAATACACCATTACAAATTCAACTTCCTTTTTGCTGTTTCCCATTTACTCCACACTTAAGTGTTCTTCCCACCAGAGATTGTTCTGAAGTTTTGTATGCTAATAAGCCAAGTAAAGCAATAGTAGCTCATATTACTATTTTCAAATGTAAGCCATGCATTTTCCATTCAATGGTCACATTATTTTTTCCTAATTTTAACAGGATTATTAGAAACTAGGTGTTTCAGGACTTCTCATTTAACATAGTTCTTTTGGAATTCAATGAAGCCAATGTGCTGCTTCTGATCTGATCACATGGCACTACTTGAGCTTTGCTTCCACATTCAGTAGGGTGGTTTTCATTTCTATGTACTTGTTCATACTCATTGGTATTAAGTATCCTTGCCTTTGTCTGCTTATTCGACACCTACAAAGTTTTTGAAAGGTGAGAAAAATCTGTAATTAGCTTCTCCTCTCCGCTGAATCACACTGCACCTTCAACTAAACTTAGTTCCTTTGTAGATCTATATCAAACAGCAGAGGACTGGCAGGCTACTTCATGCAAAATAAGTATTCCACTTTTTTGGTAAAACAGATGTAGAAATCTTTCTAAGACTGACTTGTAAGATACATGTTAAAAACATCAAATATCTCCTAATTCCTAAGTGTACTTTGACAAAATACAGGGATTGAAGAGAGTCTCTTTCCAAATTCAGCAAATTGCTATATATTTTACATTGAACGTGATGCTAGAGTGAAGTGATTTCTTCTGATACGTTCAGTTTTAACCCACACAACCTATCCGTCCCAAGAGACTTTATTCTGGTGGAATAGTTATTAACAAGCAACTTTGCTTTAACATCTTCTTTGCTTAGAAAAGAAGAGGGAATAAAAAACACAGCTTTCAAACCACAGAGCAACCGTTGAAAACTTAAAACCACAATACCAAAGAACAGACTGCGCCTGTGATTACCTAATACAAAAATGTGGTTTAAACTGGGCACCATACCAAGTTTTTCAGAGAACCCCATGGGGAAAGTGGAGTTTAAGTATCCATGGTTACAGTGACCCTTGCTTGGCACCTGAAGAGATCTTTCTAGAAAAAGACAGGTAGAAACATTTATCAGGGTCCTCAGAAGTAGGAAGGCTTCTTCCTGTTTTTATAAGTTAAAACAAAAAAAAAAAAAAAAGAGAGACAGAGAGATAAAATAGCACTTCGTACAGACTGTCCTGAACACAGACTGTAACCTAGAAATATTTTTAGAATTCCCCTATCTATGTTTTTCACAATATTCACTCTGTACTGAAAAATAACCTCAGAAATCTAGAACCATCTACTTAAAATAATAGAGAATTCCTAGATTAGCAATTTCATTTAGAAGGTAAGTGTTCCAAGACTAGTCTTTCTTCCTACATTCAGTTGCACTGAACTAATGAAAGAAGGAACAGGATCATAGGGTACAATTTGTAATGGAAAAAGTCTGAAGTGTAAATTAAGCCAAACTGAAACTATCATGGCCAAGTGCTGAAGCTTCTAAACTCCCTGTACTTCTGTTCCGCTATACCTTAGAGGATAATAATATAGCTAAACACAGACAACAAATTGCTTGAATGGTATTTTTTTTTCTTACTTCACTGACACTTACTCACCTGTTCTCTGTTTATATGTGTGTTTGGGGAAGAGGGCTTAAAATGTGCTCTGATGTGTAACTAGGTGCACTGAAGCATGAACAATATTCATGACAACTAACTTTCTAGATGCTTCTATTTGTGTGATGATCTGGTGAGACAGTGGAAAGATACCTCAGATTAGTCTGGATGATAAGTTCCTGTCTCCCTGGCAGGGCAGAACACAGCTATCTTATGTTAAGGTCCATGTACAAGCCCCTAAACCACATCCCTCAGGAACACATCCACATGTCTTTTAAATACCTGCGTGGATGGTGACTCCACTACTTTCCTGGGCAGTCTGTTCCATTGCCTGATAACCCTTTCTGAGAAGAATTTTTTCCTAATATCCAACTTGAACCTCCCTTGGCACAATTTGAGCCTGTTTCCTCTTGTCCTGTCACTAAGCAGCCCTAGATCCCTCAGCCATTCCTCATATGACTTGTGTTCGAGGCCCTTCACCAGCTTAGTTGCTCTTCTTTGGACACACTCCAGCACTTCAATGGATGCTCATCTTCTATTCTTCATGTTCCTCGAGGATCCTGCCCCACCTACTTGAGCTCCACAGTTCTTTATCACAGGTCGTTGACGAATCATTCAGCTGTATAGATCTGGCCTGGGTCAGGCATTATCACGCTATCACTTTTCTGTCAAAACAATTAGGGCACATTCCATGCTGTTTGTAAACTCTTCATTGCAGCTACTATGGAAATGGTGGGGATGATGCCTGGTTCAGCATGAAGTTTGCCTCAAGATGCCTGTTCTACTTTCTAAAACTGAATTTCAACTGACAAGATGAAAGTTCATCAAGTTCGTCTGTAAGAGATTAGCTCTTTATGTCAAGTGGATTCAGCACTCTTTCTTCAGCAAGAGATGTCCTGAAAACTGGATTTACCTTGCAATTAAATGAGAAACAGGTTCAACATCCCAATCATCCCTTCAAGCAGTCCTCCTGCTTTCATAGAGGCTGGGTCAACTAATGACTGAGAAGAAATCACACTGTGACCTCAGTGATTATTTACAAAGATTAGGCCCAAAATCCTATCAAATTTTCAATACGGGAAGAATAAATATCACTGTTCATAAGCAATTAGCTCCAAATAATGTGTGTAAAAGCATGCTCATTTCACTGGCAATTAATGAACAGAGAAAGGAACATATCTGCCATAAATACTCCTACAACTCTCTATCTGTATCTTCATATTTGACTAAGAATATGAGGGTATAGCGGGCTCTATACATGTATTTACTCATGGTATTCCAGTAAATACTGTATAGAGAGGGTTTAATTGCAGCACTAAAAATGTGGCAATATTTAGAAATGTTGGGTCACATTTTTAACAGACATCAAAGTGATGGACAGTTACCCAGAAAATGCATTGATTGCACTACCTAAGGAAAAAGCACAGACTCAGAAATGCAAATCCAGTCTTACTCCTGCAACTCCTTATAGAACAATGATGCACCTCAATAGCATATGGCAAACTTGGCTTCCAGCAGTAAAAAAATGTTTGGAATTCTGAAGGGATTTTCAGGGAAATAGTGGGAGGAGAGATCTGAAAGACAGAAATGATGGGAATGCACATTACTGAATTTGGGTGACCTCCCTACTTGCTGAACAACAGATTCAGGCATCAATTTTGAGAGGAAGCAGAGGCAGAAGCAATCCCTGGCATGCAGATGCTACAACAAGTATCCAAGCTGAGGTTCAGCACCCCTATGTACAGCTTCAAAGCTGTTGCAATAAAACTAAAACATTTGTGAGCTTCGGGCTGCTTAACTGAGCTAAACAGGAAGAGCTTATGCTCCTTCTCTGCTTTCAGTGCCACTTTTTAAACACAAAATGAGTGGGCTAAAAGCAAACAAAGGAGCAAAAAAAAAAATATTTCAGCAAGCTCAGAAGCTCACATGTGAAAAAAAAATCCATACCTACTACCACATCCAAAGAAAGGAATTAGAAGAAATGTGTGAAAATGATGAAAACACAGCACATACTTTGCTACATCCCAAACACACAGCCCCAGACACCATTTCAACAAAAGACTGATCAAAAACTGACAGGGTGGAAGCACAACATCAAAATGCTATTTCTATTGTGTAGAGCAAACAGGCTTAATGTATGCATGTGTAGGGGGATGTATTTCGATCCTGGTAACTCAGGGCATTGCTAGTGGCAGAGGTATGAGAACATGGTCTGATGGACCTATTTTGAATCATATAATAATTCAGAAGAAAAAGGTCTGGATTGAAAGCTAGAGCAGTTTGCTCAGGGCCTTGTTCAGTATACTGCTTGGTTACACTGGCAGGAAAAGCAATGCCCAGTCCCAGATATAACTATATCTTTAAAGCTATGTACTTTAAAGATCATGACACTGTGAAACTGCACACAAGTACACATGAAGAGATGAACTAGATTCTCTAGTTTTACCTACATGCTCTTAAAACAGGAATACAGGGTGATCTCAGAAATAAATCCTGTCCCTACGAATCCAAACCCAACTGCAAGCAAATTTCAAGTGGAATTTAACAGCATGAAAGACCCTCATAAGAAACACATCTCGTAGCTAAACAGAAACTTATCTGAATACTACAAAAGCCAAAATCCTACCTGGTTAAAGAAATTATTTCTGATATAATTAGACAGATTTTAGTTTGTTTTCATAATTCTGATCTGATCGCAATTTTGGAAACACAAACCAAAACACTCAAATATGTCTCCAGACATGTTCTGCTATATAATCATCAAAGATAAAGCCTTCAGCTTCAGTGATATGCAAATGAAGACATGTTTGTTGAAAGGATTAACAAAGTTTTTCAAAGCATCTTTTTAGTCTACTCTGCTTCCAAACAAACAATAAACTGTCCGCATGCAGTGAGATTTGCTAACCCATAAACATAGCCAAATGGAGGAAGAAGATCAGAACCTTAATGAGTTTGGTCCCCTTTGAATTTTAGCTGATCAGTGTCACCAATATTTTCAACAGGCTCTAAAATAAGCACTTTCTGTCTTCAAAGTGCCTTGCAAACATCAACCAATTAATCCCTACAGCTCTCCTCTGAGGTAGGTAAGTAGGTATTGTTATCCCCATTTTACAGTTGGGTGAACACAGTCAGAAGGGTTAAGTGATTTGCTGCAGGCCACAGATGGAGGTGGGATTAAAACACAAGAGTGACTATGATTCCTTTTAGAGGACACTGCTTTTTTCTTTTTTTTCTGCTGACTTTTCTGTGCTGACTTTAGACATCTTGGCCTTGTGGCAACACTTAAAAGAAACAAAGTAAATTCTCCTTGTTAAAGGCAAGGACCCATAAAGAAATCTGTCTTTTACACTGCTGTTGATAACATTTTTTGTTGCCTTCTATTGATGTAAGACTTTCCCGTTAATTTTGTTCTGGTATTCAAGAATAATTCCTTTCACAGAGGAATTTATTCCTGTGGTAATGTAACATGCTACCAGCTGAAAGATATGTCCTCCTCTTTTGCAGATTTTATTTTGTCTTTCTGCTTTCAAATCAGTTAATTTAGGTGGCGTCCTGCCTGTAAGAGGGGCAGGCACTGTCAGAGTAACAGTTGGTAAGATTGTTCTACCGCAGTGCAGGCAGAAAGAAATGGAGACAGGAAGCTTTGAGAGCCAAGAGCAAAGCGAGCCATTAACTGAAACCCAACTCCAGCAAACTGCTTGTAACCATTCTAACAGGCGTAAGATTGATACCTTTCCCACTTCAACAGAAAGATCAGATGGAGAAGGCAGAGTATATCCTTTTCCTCTCTATGTATACAACTTCAGGCCACTTGAAGACCCATTTGTCATGAAGTCACTTCTGTGAATGGTAATAAACATTTGAGTTTTATAAGGAAACCACTTTTCGTGGTGTTTTACTTTTTTTGGCAAGAAAGTCCACAACATCAGTTCCCTGGAGTACTTGTTAGAATAGAAAAATCCACTACTCCAAGCTAAACTTGCAAATCCTGAGCACATTTGCTGTTATTTTTTCAGAAGACACTCCCCCTACTTTCAGAAGCCTTCAGGTACAAGAATTGAATTGCACAGAGAATATCAGTGAATATTTGAGAATTATTCTCTATATAGTAGTTATTTCAGCCATATTTCTGGTTATGTATTTTTAAGACACAATCATCTACGTGCCCCGAAGGGTTAGCTCTCTGAGTGCTAAAAATTAAGGGAGAATTTATTAATATACTATTGTAATGAATATGTTGGTATTCATGTACAAGATAAACCAGGAATCATATCTCCCTTGACAACGGTGTTATCAAACTTGTAATAGTTAGAAGTTTACTTTGTTAAAGACATTTGTGAAGCCTTCAGATTAAGTAAGTAATTTGACATAGTTAAATAAAATGCAATTTATTGTTCTACTTCTGTGGATATTGAATCAAAATATGTAGTTTTGGGGTTTGGTGGGTTTGTTTGTTTGTTTGTTTGTTTTTTCCATTAGAATTTATTGGTCTTGCATTACCAGCACTTATGTCTTCTTTTAGAAGACAAAAAAAATAGGTTAATGATTCACAACCTGAGGAATTGTATTGTTAGTATAACAGTGTAAGAACGCTTAGTATTTTGAATCTCAGAGGACATGTTTTCAGGAACAAAAATATGTATTACATGGGTTAGGAAGGGTCTGATTTTCACAGTAATTCTGTAACCAGAAAAACATGTAATGCAAAACGTAAGCTTGGAAATTGCTATTTGCTAGCTCTTTCTTAAGAAGATTTGTAGCTAACTCTGAATTACATGCTCTGCACAAACTGCTTCCTTCCTTTATCACTTTGGAAATCATTAACTTGCCCTCCATGGTCCTCTGTGCAACAAAGGATGTTTTCCCCTGGATTTTCTGATAGGAGAAACAAAAGCAATGGCAGATAACAAATAGTGGTGCGAACGATGGTTTGAGAGGACCTTCATCCAAACACATTTCAGTGACATCGCATCAGATAGCATATCAATCCCCAGATTTCCCACCACTCAGCACTACCAGGCTTCAGGGCAAATCCGTGGAACTAGATCATTCCTCAGTTCTGAATTTCTTGTGTTATCTATGAACACAAATAACTGAGTCACTGTCCCATATCCCATTAAGTACAGAAATCAATTTCCCTGTAATACACTTCACTGTTATGGGTCTATCTGCACAGTGAAATGGAGGTGTAATAACACTTGCCTACATGGGCTATAATCATGCTTGCAGTTCACAGAATCACTGAATGTTAAAGGTTGGAAGGAACCTCCAGAGATCATTGAGTCAAACCCCGCTGCCAAAACAGGATCACCCAGGATAGTCCACACAGGAATGGATCCAGGCAAGTTATGAAAGTCTCCAGAGAAGGAGATTCCATAACCTTCCTGGGCAGTCCGGTCAGTGCTCCATCACCCTCACTGTAAGGAAGCTTCTCCTCATGCTGAGGTGAAACCTATGTTCAAGTTTGTATTCATTGTTCCTTGTCTTATTAGTGTGCACCACCGAAGAGATTGGCCCCATCCATTTGACATGCACCCCTCAGATATTTATAGACATTAGTCAGATCCTCTCTCAGTTTCCTCTTCTCCAGACTAAACAGTCCCAGGTCTCTCAGTCTCTCTTCATAGGGGGGATGCTCAAGTTCCCTGATCATCCTCACAGCTCTCTGTTAGACTCTCTCTACCAGATTCCTGTTGTTCTTGAATTGGGGAGCCCCTAACTGGACATGATATTCCAGGTGTGCTCTCACCAGGGAAGAGAAGTGTAATAGTTCTGTGCATGGATACCCCTCATGTCAATGCACTCCATGCTATCCACCCCACCAATCAACCAATCTTCTCTCAGACTTGCTGTGCTGGTTTAAGGCTAATTGGAATATTTTAATAGAGAAAATTATATTATAGGCTGTGAAAGGAAAACAATGGTGATGTCTGCTTCACTCATAGGCTTGCTGTGATGTTTAGGAATAAGTACTTAAAACAAAAGATAAGACAGTCGGGCTTGGGGCACTCTCTGGGATATAGTGTCTGGGGCTATCCTGCAACTTCTGGCTTCTCCTCTCCGACAAATTAATTTCACTAATCACTTTTCTTCTAACTCCTCCTCTGGCCGATCCTCAAAACCTTGGGGTAAGGTATAGGGGTGGGGAGAAGGTGGAAGGGTGGTTGGAAGTCCCTCCTGGGGTCTCTGATTTCTGGGAGGGGTGTTGTGTTTCTGTATTACCTTTACCTTGTATATTTCTGTAAATATTCCTGTATATAGTGTATATATCTGCTTGTATATTGTGCTGAGCTGTAAATATAGCTTCATCTAAACTTCCAGCCAACTGAGTTTTAGCCTGGGTCATTTTACAAAGTGTGGGGGGGCGGGTAACTCCCAAACCCACATCACTTGCCAAACAGCTCTAGAGTTCATGTACACATGTATCTTTTCTTGCTTGTCTGCAACCATTACCACAAGCTACCTGTGCTACAAGGTATTTTAATGTCCTGCACTGCATACATAGAGAAAGAGGAGTGTTTAATCCTCTATGCTTTTCTGAGATGAGAATGCGTTCTCCATCACAATACATCTGTCACCCATATGTGTTTCTAGCAAGGTAAGATCCAGTTTTTCCTGGCATTTCATCTCCCCTGTATGCAGCTCTGTGTCCAAATTAGGGTTTTTTAGCACCTGTTCAATATGCATATTTCTGAAAATCTGGTTCACGTGTGTGCAGGTTCAGTGAGCTGGGGAGCTTCCAAGCAGCATACCCTTGCTGAAAACCGCACAGCAACTGCTGGTGCCATGAGTGGGGTGTCCTCTACAAGTGAAAATTTGAAAGATGATTATATAAATGTGATTGTACTCATCCATATACAAAAATCACTCATCTGCTTAATTATCTGCCTCGTCATCTGACGTTGGAGTGCAGATTAGTTGGGGTATGCATTTTCCTATTTGGATGTCTAGACAGTAGTGAACACATCGGAGGTTCTACAGAAAATAAGGATCAACTCGTCATAATGATAACTTTATCACACTTGTTTTTAAAGAAGTTTGGCAGAGTAAAGTAATGGTAATGTAACGCTAGAGTTAGCATCTAAATATGGGGACTCGGCAGATTTTTGTTTCTACAGAATTCCAGCACAGTATCCCTCTCAAGTTTTTGATTATAAACTCAAAGTAGATAACTGAATTTTCTAAAAGCTGCTAATTCCTGGGTTATAATCAATTAACATTCACTTTTAATGCAATTTATATGTGATATTCCAGACCTGCTAACAAAATATGAATTACTATCAAATTACAATGTAGCTAAAGTACATAATCGCATTACAGATCATACTTCACATACCATGTTGGTAACAAAAAGAAAGAGAATCACTGTTACTAATTGTAACTAAATTCATACTCACTGCAATGCATGAGGAGTTCTAGAACTTTTAGGGGAAGAGTGTGATTCTTATCAAATACCTAGAAATAAATCTTTGCATCTCAAACCGGTGGCTAACTTAGAGCATGTAAACTGGTAATAGGCACATTAAAGAATAAAACTTTTGTCAGGGGGTTGTTTTATTCATAGGAGGTGACTATCACGGTAATCTGAGCATACTGTTATTGCATAAAGAATACCCTTCTCCCTTCTTCTTTCCATTCCAAATTCCAACTGTAATGAGTAAATCTATATAGCTAAGTCAATTATTCTCAATATTGTTACTGGCTATGCTGTGAGTTGTGAAACTGGGGGGGAGGAGGTGACAACACACTCTTCTAATCAAAATCTTTTCTGCAAATTAGTTTAGCTGCATGAATATCAACAGTGCTGAGACCCCAGAGACAACTGTAAAGGAAATCCGTTATTCTGTTTTATTTTTTCTTTATATTTGGGTTGGTTTTCCCTTGTAAACCTAATTTATGATTGCTGGTTTTATCTTACGCAATTTCATAGATTTCTCACTTTTGATTTTCTGGGTTTGTTTGTTTGTTTTGGGGGTGGTGTGGTGATTTGTTTCTTTGTTTCCCCAGATTATCCAGCTACTGGAAAGAGATCATTACTGAAGATATCCACTCTTCGCATTTAAAAAAATACTTTGCTGAGGTTGAGACTACACGGGGAAGATAAGTGGTGTTCCAGTGGGGCAATAAAGAACTCACTGTTTGCTATTTTTAGATGACAAGACACTGAGCATGCAAATCCATGATTTTAAATGAAGTCAGCAGCACCATCATTATTGTGACAATGTTTTATTTTCTTTCCGATTTCCATTGTTTCCTTAAGATCTTGTGATGTTCCAAAGCCTTTTGGTACAAAAGCTATAATCTTATCTTAGACACGCTGATGAAGCACCTGCAGGTCCTCGTCAGACTTCTCACCCAAACCTACAGACACGAGAGGGCAACCTGCAGCCCAACTCACCTTGTAGCTCCTGAGAGGTCTGCAGAACCTCTCACCTTCTTGTAGACCCTAACCCTTTCTTTCTGCTTCTCTCAGTGCACTCTCTGGGATGGGAGACAACTCTGAGGACTGAACTGACTACATTTTGAAGGGTATGCAGGACCTCTGCTCTTCCCCGTGGACCAGTGACTTCCTGGACCAGTGACTTCAGTCGGGGCTCGCCTGGGGTACCCAAGGCAACAGGGGCCCCGACAACACACTTCAAAGCGTTTTCTTGAGGGAAAACTCAAAATCCGCTTGTACGCGCACATCAATCAGAGGGTGGTAAATGCCCCTCCTGTAAGGAGCGACGCCCCCGCGGGCGCTTGGGGCAGGTGCAGGTCCCCTGCCCCGGCGCAGCAGACAAAGAATGGGTCTAAGGCGCCCGGCTGGAGCCCGGGGCGCGGTGACACCCGCCGGGGAGGAGCCAGG
>WBNM01040188.1:23611-128763 GCA_013399055.1 Ramphastos sulfuratus
GGGAGGAGCCAGGCGGGGCTGCCCCGGGGGCGGGGGGGGTGGCGGGGAACTTATAAGAGCCGCGTCCCGCCAGAAGAGCTCGGGCGGGTGTTTGGTTTGACTGAGTGGCGGCGCTGGGAGAGGCGCGGCGGCACCAGCAACTTGAGAGCGCAGAAGCAACCGCTCGATGGCTCAGAGCATGGACAACAGCCTCGACAGCCTGGATGTAAGTGCCGGGAGCTGAATAGAGCCACAGCCCTGGCTCTCAGCCGTGGTCGCCCATGTGCGGGCTGTTTGCAAACAAAGGTGCCCGCGGCAGAGGCTGCGGGCTTGGGCGGGCGGGGATCGCCCCGCGGGGAGCGCGGCCGGGGGCAAGGCGGAGGGCGCGGAGCCCGGCGCTACCCAGCCTCCCGCTTCCCGGTCCGTGTCACTGCGGAGGTCTGCGAGCGGGCGCTCTTGCTCCCGGCGCTCTTGCCCAGCTGCGTCTGCTTGCAGCCATTCGGACCTTGCTACAGCCACTGCTGGACTCCTGCTTCTTTCCTTCGGCTTTGCTGCTTGGCCGTCAGTTGAAATGACGTGCGGCGCCTTTGTGGGCTGAGAAACACCGTTAGAGCAGTTAGAGATACGGGAGTGATGAGGGGGAAGCGAGCGAGTAAGTTTGGAGTGGTTTGACTGCAGGGAACGGCACCTCTCTCTACCTCGGTGCCCGCCCTAACCCCGCCCGAGTGCCGGTGTGCCGGAGCGCGGGGAGCGGCGGCAGCGCCCAACCGGCCCCTCCCGCTACATACTGGTTTTCCTGAGTCCGCTCTTTTATATGGGGGCTTGAGGGGACTGAGAAGCAAAAGGGAGATCTCCGGCACGTTCCAACTTAGGTCCGCAGTTGGTTCCCGCGGAGAACGGGTGCACTCGTGTGCGAAGTGCCGGGGGAGCCCGGAGGCGCATCCTGCGCGGAGCTGGGGGGCCGCAGGGGCATGGTAACCACCCTCTGAAAACCTGAGGAATAGGACAGAACCAGGTGGCACTCGCCTACTTGCTTTGCTTTTCAGCGTGGTGGCCAAAACCGTTGGTGGTTTCCTGATGTGCTTTCATGCCCTCACCAGAATTTTGCTTCCTTTTTCCACTGCTGAACTTAGTTGAGCAGCCGCGCTACAGCCCCGCGCCAGCCAGCTTCACCCCTACCCCGCCGCGGCACAGGGAGGGGAACAAAGGGAGGGAACGTGGCTGGTTGTGGTGACCCTCCGTTGGGTTTGAATTCTCTTGTTTAAGGTCACCTCGCTCTTCCTGTTCCTTATGGGCTTTGAGTTTTTATTTTTCCTTGTCTGTGTGTAGAGCTGTCAATTGCTTCTCAGCAGGGAATTCTTGCTATTATTTATCTTCTGTTACATCAGCCAAGGGGACCTTATCTATTTCTCCTTGACCCCATCCCCTTAATGAGAAGGGATTTTGGAGCAGCAGCATTTCTGTCCCGAGTAATTTTTTTTTTTTTTCTATAGCTCTGTTGCAAGTGTTAAGTGTCACGGGTAACATTCTGTGCAGACAAACCTTTTGCATCCAGCACTTCTGTGCTCTTTCATTTGCAGTATGCATCTAGGCAGAGTACTGAAGTGTCCAGAACCAACAGTACTTCTGGGAGTAGCCGTTATCTATTTCCTTTCATCCCCTAACCTTTCTTACAAGATCCCACAGAAAGACAAAGGAAGTTTTTTGACTCGTTCTTATACATACATATGTATATATTATATTTTTCCATCTAGTATTCCAAAAGTTTGTCTGGTCATGGTGAAGACTGTTCAATCAACACTTTAACATACAAAAATTAGTTTTTAGACCCAGAGTGAGCTTTTGCAGAGGAGATAACACCTAATTTTATTTTCTTTTTTTTTTTTTTCAGCTGTCCTCTGGGTTAATTATTGAATTTTCTGATAATGGCACGGATGAAATTGGTTCAGGTGACTACGGAGACTATGGAGAGCCGTGCTTCCAGCATGAGAATGCTGATTTCAACCGGATCTTCTTGCCAACAATCTACTCCATCATCTTCCTAACGGGAATAATCGGCAATGGATTGGTTATTGTTGTTATGGGTTACCAGAAGAAACAAAGAAGCATGACTGATAAATACAGGCTGCACCTCTCTGTGGCTGACCTCCTCTTTGTCATCACCTTGCCATTCTGGTCTGTGGATGCAGCCATAAGCTGGTACTTTGGGAATGTCCTGTGTAAGGCAGTTCATGTCATTTACACAGTCAACCTCTATAGCAGTGTCTTGATTTTGGCCTTTATAAGTTTAGATCGTTACCTGGCAATAGTCCATGCTACCAACAGCCAGCGACCACGAAAGCTGTTGGCTGAGAAAGTAGTGTATGTAGGTGTATGGCTGCCAGCTGTGCTTCTGACAGTGCCTGATATAATCTTTGCCAGTACTAGTGAAGTAGAAGGAAAGTATCTCTGTGATCGCATGTACCCACATGAAAACTGGCTGATTTCTTTCAGATTTCAGCATATCTTGGTAGGACTTGTCTTGCCTGGTCTAATAATCCTGACATGCTACTGTATTATAATATCTAAGCTGTCACATTCAAAAGGCCACCAGAAGCGCAAAGCCTTGAAGACAACTGTTATCCTCATCCTTGCCTTCTTTGCCTGCTGGCTGCCATATTACATTGGCATCAGCATTGACACGTTCATCTTGCTAGGAGTCATCAGACATCGTTGCAGCTTGGACACAATTGTGCATAAGTGGATCTCCATCACTGAGGCCCTGGCATTCTTCCACTGTTGCCTGAATCCAATTCTGTATGCCTTCCTGGGTGCCAAATTCAAAACATCAGCACAAAATGCCTTGACATCAGTTAGCAGAGGATCAAGCCTCAAGATTCTTTCAAAAAGCAAACGTGGGGGACATTCTTCTGTTTCCACAGAATCCGAGTCTTCAAGTTTCCATTCCAGCTAACGCTGCTTCTTGCCATCATTTTATAAACAGACACTTTAAAGTTGTGCAAGACTTCAGAAAAACAAGACTGACCATAATGTACAGATTTATTTACAGTTGGAATTTTTATATTGTTTCTTTTAGTCTGTGAGGTTTAATTGTTTTTATTTATATAAAAAAGCCTTTCGTATTGATGACAAACTGTCTAGGCAGGTCCTGTGGACAAGTGGTTAGTTCACAAAAGTTTTAGTGCTTGTCTGTATGTATAGAGGTGAACTAAACACTTCTGGGTTGTAGCAAATGACTGTTAAAAGTTTTAGAAAATATTTCTGTTGTTTATATGTAAATGTTTTCAGTGTTGCTGTTGTTTTGGTTGTTTTTTTTTTAATTTTGAGTGGAGATTTTTACCTTACTACAAGATGTTTGGTTTACAATACTTAACTCTGCTGTAGAAATGGCACTTATAACCAAAGCCTTCTCTGTTACCTGCTAGGTGTGTGGGTTTTTTCCCCCCCATTCTCAGTAATTGATGGTTTGAAAAATGTTCTGTCAAGGTAAATAAAAGTATATGATGAAAAATTATTTTGAGTGGTACTTTTTATTTATGATTAAATATTTTTCTCAGTGCTTTTATTTGCAATTCTTGAGGCACAATGATCTCTTAGAAAATTGCATGGCTCTTGAATGAAGAGCAGGAAAATTAGTTTCAGTACATATTGATTATTCAGTTGACACCTGTGAGTTCTAAGTCATTTGTCCTCTTCACCAGAATACATTTACTCCAGTTAACATCAGCTTTAAAATGACTTGGAACTATCACTTTAAACAAGGAACTTTTTGAGGACTAAATAACTCAAACCTAATATATTTAAGCAATTTCTAAAGTTTTACAGCATTTTGGGATTACTGCATGTAACTAATCTTGATGCCATGCATATAAAATCAATGCTACTTTTTTTTGCTGTTCCTCCAAGTTTAGTTCCACATACTAATAATTACCAAAAGTAGCTGAATCAAAGTTGTTTTGCTACTTTATTTCTAGCCTACATGCAATGTTATTTGTGCATGTCCTCTATGGAAGATAATAGTTGTTTCCCTGTGGAGCTCTCACTATCCTGCCTACCTCCACTTTTCTTAACATAATTATTATTTTAAAAGCATTTGTAGTGTTCTGTGTGCCAGTTCCTTTTAAATTATTTTCAAGTAGGGATCAGCCAGACTGGAATTTTCAATAATTATTATAAGTCATATTTTCATGTTAGCAGAGCGCATTTGTAAGGAATTAATAACCAGAAGGACAGAGACATTGAGAATATTTGTGTGTTCCTACACTGGAAAACATCCCAAAGCCAAACAAGCAAACACAACTGTTGCTGATCTATAAATAATATAACATTTTGGAAGTTTAAATAAGTAAATAAATAAACAAAACCTACCCTTCATGCAAATTAAATAAGCAGCATAGATATTGCAGTGATACTACTTAGAAACATTGTGTTTTACAGGCAGAACACTCTAGTGTTTTATTGGAGTATGTATCACTGTGCTAAACTACACATTATTCCTCTGAGTATTTTAATAAACACAAGAACTTTCTGTTTTCAACTTTCCTGGCCTCCAGTCACAAGGCTTCAACCTTAGCTGCATCCTGCCCACTTTTTCCCTTGCAATGGTGGTAGTAGCCATCTGATTCTGTGTTGAGCCGATTCAATTTGCTGAACCAGCACAAAACTTACCTGGCAATGGGGAAAAAAAAAATTCCATCAATTTAATGAATTGAATGAGCTCAACGAGGAATCCAATGAGCGCTGTGAAAGTGCTAAGACTGTAACCTGGAGCCAGGCACAGGAAGAGAAAAGTGAGATAAAAAGAAGAGGAAGCAGATCCCCCCCTTTTAGCAGCTAAACTTCTAGATCAGTTAACTCTAATGCATATCTTCACTCAACATAAATTAACAACAGAAAAGATGCAGTCTCAAGAAACAAAAGGTCTCGCTTTCATCAAGTTGTTCCTCATTAACAGAGTTGAGAAATGAGGAAAACGTGGTGTAGGAGCAGAAGTTCTTAAATGGTTTGTTTTTGTTGGTCATTTGTGTGTTTTCTTAATTTAGTGAGGGTTTCCCACATGAAGAATTTGTTGTTCTAAATGATTCTGATTTTCACCCGAGCCCAATCAATCACTGTGATTTAATTGCACTTACAAAATACTTACTGGCTATCAACATGCTGCTGCTTATTTGTCGAGGAAATGTTTAGAGCCCTCTAGCATTAACTTAGATTATTCCCATTATACTTTAGTCAGTCAACTGTTACCTCAAGTAGAGAGTTAGCAGGAAAGAGGGTGCCAGACAGCATAAACTCATCAGTCCATGTTACTGCCAAAGATCACTGAAAGAGAATAAAACAAATAACAAAAAGCATTTGTGTAGAAAATAAATTAGCAAAATTAAAACATAATCCATACCCCAGAGGGATGAGACTTACATTAGTTTTATAAAACCACCATTGTTTTCAGTAGATTTAATGATACTATGGACAGAAGAAAAGGAGTTGCTCCTTGAAAAGGAGTTGTAAGACCATTGGTATTTTTCTTCAGCAAGGGAAATTAGTCAAAAGCCACAAGTATTTCTTTTTAAGTAACTTGATATATCTATAAATGTGAATGCAACATACATTTACAGAGCAAATGTTTGCAAATTGAATGAAATTGCCATGAGGAAAAATAGCGAGAAATTATGAACCCAGCCCTGTCCTTTTACCTTTAAGTCAGAGCAAATCAGGCAAATTTCTCTCAAAATCACTGAGCTATTCCAAACATACCATATTGGTGAAAAACACTAATAAATTCCATTTAAAAACAAAATCACCTTGAAACTGTGACTTTGTTTTTACATCTTTGTGAATCAAAACCAACCCCAGTAAATGCATTCCTCAAAGCATAAATTCTGTGACAGAGGTGAATAGACCTAAGTTAGTAATTTATATATTGGACAAGTCCGCACACATCAAGAACTTCCCAAATGTTTCATATAGACTTTCCAAGCCTTTTTCCAAATTATTCTTCTCTCATATACATGTGAATCATAATTACATTCTTCCAGACTTTTTCTTGATGTCATAAAATAATAGCTGTACCCAAGTCATTTTAAATACACAACCCAAGATACACAGCAGAAAACAAATGTGAGAACAGTGACTGTTGGTTACAGACCGGTTAAAAATATTACACAATAATTTAAAAGATCTAAAATATATTCACAAAGACATTAAATACATTCTAATGTATTTAGAAAAACTCTTTCCTTTTCTCCTGGCTGTTTTTTTTGGCATGGTTGTTTCAATGTGCTAACAGCAACACTGGACTAACCCACATATATTCACCTAATGCTCTAATGCACACGTTCTGAGTGCTTAAGATTAGTCATAAATCCTTTGGATCATGCAAGGCTAAACCAAGAACAGAACATGAACATGAATTTACTCTTGCTTCCTCTGAAATGATGTTTGGAAGTAAAGTTGGAATATTTAAAGCCACTGGATAAAATGACACTATAATCCATTATTTGTATGGTGTATTTTTGCTTTGTCTAAGCAGGTTATAGAGAGTCTGCCTTAGATGAGCATATGAAAAGGTGAGTGGTGGTAATGAGGGTGTCAGAGCTAATGTATGCAGGCTATACAGGGCAGTCAGTAAGGTGGAGTTTCTTATCTCTCATATCTAATCTTATGACACAATATCTATACAGGGGATTGAACGTCTATGCATATATATAAATCAAAACAAAATCACTATGGAAAAAAAAGGAAGTAGCAGCAATACCATGGAGCCATTCATACAAGTGAATGGTTTATCTTTTGATGGTTGAGCTATAGCTGGACAATGTACAAAGTGACCACCTCTAGATGTTTGGTTGAAAAGGCCATTTTTTATATTGTTTGGGAAAGGAAACAGCATGACGAGGAAGTACTTCCTTGATCCAGGCATGCCTCCAGAATCCCCTAACAATGGAGTATTCTCATATTCTCATAGTGCTGAAACTTAGGAAACACTCAGGCAGATAGGGCACCAGAGTTTTTGCTCAAAGGATGCCACTCCCTCACTTTATGTTTTGAAAAAGCTATACAGGCTCCTTTTCACAGCCATAAATCATGTGTCAATTGAAATTACACGAGCACTGCCATTATTTCTTACAAAGAAAGCACAGATTTCTTAAATTTTTTTCTCCTTAGCCAAAAAAAAAAAAAAAAAATATCTGTCACTCTTGGAATTTTCAATAAAAGTTTAAAGACCATGACCATTGATTTTAACACCAACTCTGCTATATCTTCCCACCATTCTAGTTCTAACAGGACATACAATAAAACGATGCTGTGCTTACTGTTCTTGAAAATATATTTTAATAGCAATTGATCATAAGCATACATTTATTTGCTTTTTTTTAACATAAATATAATCTAACAATGTAGATTATAAGCATAATTTTCAGTTGCTGATACAAATGATTCAGTCTTTGGCAGAGCTATTAGTGACTTCGGAGGAGTCAGGATTCACTCAGAATTCATTCAGAATTAGACATCCTATAGTGTATATCCTAACAGATCAAATCGATTACACATGAAGATTACAAGTTCCTCTGATTTCAGCTGCAGTCAGAGATCCATGAGAAGTTAAATCTTTCACTGTGGAACAGGTGGAATTGTTTTGGTGAGCATAACAGAAATAAATTTTCAGTAAAATGGTTTTCTTTTTCTGAAGGCATGAAAGCTTTGCATACCCAGCTATCAACAACCTGAGAGCAATTTGTCTTCAGTGGCACAGTGTTTGAAAGAAACAGGTCAACATTTTAAATACCCTTATCTTCTGGAATTCACACCGGGAACAGATTCTCACCATACAAACATGTCAAACTAAGTAAAAATTATGAGAGAATTTTTGAATGGTTACATTGTGAAGAGTTCATTGGCTTCTGGTTTGACTTGGTTTGGGTTTGGTTTGCATTGTTTTTTTGCTATTGATGCTGCCTTTTGTTTCTACTATCATTTTCTCACAGCTTCCATTCTGCTTGACTTTTCCTTCCAAAATATACCTTTGTAGAATTTGAAATGGCTCTCTTCTATTAAGACTACACACAATATCCTGGACAAGCATGAAAAAGTAGAGACTGTTCAAACAAAAAAATGCAGCATTCAGAAGAGTTTCCATCTCTTCTCATGTGCATTTCCCTTCCAACATCTGCTTTTATTTAGCCAAAAGATAAATTGCTTCTGTATCATAAGAAAAATTTGAACTCAAAGGTTGGTTTTGTTCTCAAGTTTCTTAAAATGCAATCACAGCACACGTGTTTACTTTCTTGGATCTTTCCTATTCAGCACTTCATACTCAGGAAGATCTCCCAAAGTATGGGTAAGATAGGCTGAGAATATGAGACTACTCCATTGTTAGGGGACTCTGGAGGCATGCCTTGTCATGCTGTTTCCTTTCTCCTTACCTGCTTGTCAGTGTCATCACTGGTGCCAACACAGCTACAGGAGCATGGGCTGTCCATAAATTTGCTCTCACTACTGATGCATTCTACAAAGCCACAATAACACTGTGACAGCAATAGGTATCATTGGTAGTACTCCTGATCTATTATTGCCTTGCCAAAGGTGAGCATGACACTCCTCAGCAGATATAATACAAAATAAACCTGGAAAGTTCAAACAGAACATCTTTCCCTAACTCTCACAGCATCTCAGCATTATATTGGACATCCCACTTGCAGTATTATGCTTGGTTACTCCTTTTCAATGCTGCCCTCTCTTAGGCTAATGTTTGCTTTCTTGTCTTTGAGGGAAAATACCTAACATTTGAAATATATTTTAAAAACATTCTGCCAAATCTGTCTACAGGAGTTCACTAAAGAGAAAAAGACTGGTATGCTTGACAGCAGATGAAACTGAGTACTGCTCTCAGCTTCCATGGATCAACTCTGTAGAAAGTAAGAGAATAAGAGGTGACTTAATGACAGCAGTAGATGGGCCTTGTCACTATTAGGTTAATTGCAAGCCTGAAATCCATCAGTCCTTCTCTTTAGGGGAGGAATTACATCTCTTCTGCAAGTGCACTGTTGGAACTCAGTACAGGAACGCACTGGTGAGAGAAGCTAGAGTCTCTAACACGAATAAAAGGGAGTAAAGGATTACTGTACAGGGCAGGGATTCATGTTAGATCTAGCTTGACAGAGAAGTAGATGTAACGAGTTCCTGCCCTCCCTTACCACTCAGTATTTACTATCTTCCTTTCCATAGCCTTTCAGGTTATGTTCCCCCCTTCCCTTTTGCTTGGTTTCTCCCCAGCCCCATTGTGGTGGTATCAGTGCTATCCTGCATAGAACTGGGCACTAATAATGTGCTGACACAAGGCAACTGAGCTGATCTACTAATCAGCAGGACCAAAACAGCAGTCTGACACCTCACCTTTTCCTTCCTTCTCTCTTTTACTCTTAACTGTGCATACCCCTCAGCCTTTGCTGCTCATATGACTCCTTGGCCAGCCAGTTCAGCTCTTGAGGATTGGAGTTTCACAGGAATTTGAAGCAATCTAACTTCATCTGGTGGGAACATCTTCAGCCTCTCTGCCTCCCATTCTCTTCTAATCCTTTCATTTGGTATCTGATATCTTCAATTCCTGTGGATCTGTCTACTGCTGTGCACTATCTGCTAAATCAGTCACACTTTCTTTAGACTTAATTCACTAAATAGATACAGTATATTTTTTTTCTTTCTGATCTATGTCATGCCATTTTAATTAAGTTAGTCAGCTCTGAAAGAGGCCTGACTACATCCAAGATAACAAAATAAACAGGCACATTGCTCAGCAAAGACAGGAAAGTTTTACCACTGACTTTTTTTTTTTCACTATTTCTTTCAGCAGCAATAAGTCCACCAGCTCAAACCAACAAAATAACTGATATCAGCCAGCATAGTAAATTGAACTGATTTGCTAAGAAATAAAAAATACAAGCAATTCCAAGTATGAAAGTAGAATCATGCACCTGGGAGCTGTGAGAGGAGCAAAGAAGGGAGAACCTGTCTTGAACCTGTCTTTTGGGAGCAGCATGTTGTTAAACCTGTCGAACTATCTTGTTAAGATTTCCTTAAGTAAACAGCCAAATTGTTAAACAAACATATACCAGTGCTCAGGTAGAGGGTAAGAGGTTGAAAAGGTATAGAGAAAAGAGATGCTCTTTAAAGGAAGTGAGTCTATCTTCTTTTGTAAGCAAAATATAGTTACTTGTTGAGTACATGATCATAGTTCTGCAAAGAACTTTTCCCTAAAACAAGGCTCAGGAGAGAGGTCTTGAACAGCAGTATTTTAAATAAAAGAGATCTGTAATAGTGTGATTAATCATGTTTGTGGTTACCACCTATATTGCTTATCAGAGTTAATGCAGCTATTTGTTAAGACACACTGTAAATCTACATGGATATATAAGTCCACAGTACTTTTTGAATGTGATGGATCTTTGTATGATTTTAAAAAAGCAGAATCTTTGGGAAGTGCAGAGCAGGTTTTCTCCTATGTAACAATCACTTTAAAAAGTATTATGCTGTGACTCCCTCCTTACAGTTAACCTATTAACTACAGAAAGAAGAAATTCCCTCTTAGCATGAAATCTGCTTAGGAAAAAAAAATTAGATCCCTGCCTCAAATTCCATCTTGGGTCCACCAAAGAAGTGCAATCAGCTCAGTTATGTTGAAGCCAAATTAGGTATGCCTAGATTATGTAATCTGAATGTGCACATCTATATGGCTGTCTTAATGGGGAGAGCCTGGCAACTGCAAGAATGTTCAGTGTGCTGGACATCAGCCCAACAGTCTGACTATACTTCAGCCCAGAGAACAAACAGCAAACAGAGCCACTGATCCTTGCATCTACTCACTCTTTCTCCTTACAAGTTAATATGGGGGGATTATTAAGAAATGTTCCCCATCCCCTATCACTTTGTGGTGACTGTAATAAAAACTGTGACAGATGAAGGATACAAGATACTTTGTCTGTGAACCTCTCTGCTACCCAGGTGTTTGAAAGAGATCCTGTTAATTCATTTACCTGTTTTAGTCAGAATTAAACATCAGAACAAAGATTTTTGTATCTCATCTGAATAACTAAAATTTCTAAACGTAATCCATTTTTAAATCCTCTGTTCTTAGTATCATACACTTTATATGTACTTTTCAGTTGCCAGCCAAACTGGGGGTCACTATGTCCTCTATAAGTCATGCCCTGCAAGGAGAATGAAGGTACGTCTGGAAGATGGTATTGAAATGCTGAGGTGACACCGACTGAGCTGCCAGTTGCCACCATCTGGTGATATTAACCGAGTTCAGAAATCAGTGCAGCCAGAGAAGCAGCTGTCATTACCTGTCCCTTTATCCATCCTGACCACTGGGCTATAGAATTCACTCGGTGAATATTTATTTATGCAAAGTTAGACATTTTCAAAAGGACTCACAAAAAGCACCCCACCAAATACAATAGCATGGCAATTAAGCACCCTCCCAGGAGAGAGTACTCTGCGAGGAAACCTGAGCTTTTGCACCTATGTCCCTTGATAAGGGACATTGTCTGTGCAAGAGGGCTCCTCCTCCTGCTCCTCATTGCTTTGTACAGGATTAAGTGTGCCTTTGAAAAAGCACCTATAGGACTGAGTACCATTGTTCGAAAAACAGCTGAGAAGTGCTTTGTTTATGACTTCTAGGAGTTAGACTGTGCAATTTGGCAATATGAAGTCTGAAAGATTCTGTACATCAGCAGCAGTTGTATTTAGGTACTTAGATCTGCTAGAAATCAACAAAATCTTTTTAAAGATTTATGTTTAGGTTTAAGGATCCATGTAATTTGTAGAAATGTAAATTTGGCAGTAAGCAGCTTCTAGAACACCACAGAACGCTGTCCCATATGAGAAAAACAGAGCAGTAGATAATATTAATAGTAGATATAGTAATTCAAGCTCTAAACCAGAAACAATCCATCTACAACATGTTTTCCTCCTTACTCTTCTCACAAACTCCACAAACATGGAAAATTCATCCCAATGAGCTCTTCAGCCACTGAGGTACACTTAATCCTGAATCAGCAAAGTGTGATAATAACTCTCAGCTGCTTGAAATGGAATTATTTTCTGATGACTGGACCTAATCCAAGCAAAGGTCAGTAGAAATAAAAAAATGCTGGCAGCTCAGGACTTAATGATATATTCTTACCTCTGTAGGCCTATAATTTCTTTAGATACCTAAGAGGTCATGTCAATCCTAATGTCTCCTAGTTTTATGAATGCAACCATAAGCCCCTTTTAAATCAGATTACAAATGATTATTATAACTTTAAATCAAGGGAAGGACCCATCATTTTATCTAATTGGAAAGACTAATTTAATTATAATTATTTACTTTCCAGATGCTTTGCATTTGTTCCATTACACTGCGATAGATAGGCAGGGCTTATGGAAAAGGAATAGTTAATTGCTTACAACTTGGAAAAGATGAGAAACCAGTTCACATATGCTGCTGTATCCACACTTCAGCCACTCTTCTATTGTTTCTGAACTGGGGATGTCATCTTATACAGTACATGATGGCTTCACTTCTACTTTGAAGTAGCTGAGAGGACTGACTAACTGGATTGCGTAGGCTGTTCTAAAAATTTTTAAAGCTCTTCTTCCATCTAAAATAGGCAGTTAATTAACCCATCAGAGGTAAAAAGTTAATCATCAAAGATTTACAATTCAGTGGGCAGAGTAGAAAATGGCTAATGTGTCGAATATCCCAGTGTGATTTTGTACTGAATTAACATAAACTGACATAGTCTCCAAAGTGAATCTTGTCAACAAACCTACCTTGCTGTATTAAAATAATTTTTGTACCTATTTTTTTTCAAAAAAATAATAAAAGCCCAAATCTATATTCTGTTTAGCTTTGCTGAATTCAATGTTTAATTATTTATTAGATATCAAATGTATAACATCTGTGTAAGAAGGCTGACATATGTTAGGACCTTTGACTTTGATATACAAAAACTGTCTGCTGAGCTAGGAACCTCTCTATAAATTAATTAGATAAACATGAATATAGCATGTATATTCTTCTAAGTATTTCCTTCCCTAGAGAGGATAATGATTATTCAGGCAACATGGGACCGAATGTATGAAGGGGTCCCTTTTGTCTTTGAAATAACAAGTTTACATTTTATGCCTTCTTAACTTTTTAGCAGATGGCTTTCACAGTTTAAGGATTTCAGAGTCTAAAGGTTAATTTTTCTCTGTTCTCTTAATCCGTTTCTGAGACTCTGTCAATATTACAGAAAATTACGCCAGTGTAACTACCTAGATTTTGTTTCCTTGGTACAAGTTTTGTAGGCAAGGCCTCAAATAAGAACATTCTTCTGGAAAGATACTTGTCTTCTTCATTCAGGTATGTGAGCATACAAGCATACACACACAAAAATCCAGCTGATTATACTATGGGTCATAATCTTCTGTCTTCATAGGAAAACATCAACTTCATTCATCCCCTTGTCTGTACTTTCGAGTTGGAACCTTCTAAAACTTGCTCCCTCAGCTGCTCATCATTGAACTCTATAATAAAAAAATACTTTGCCTAACACTGCCTAGAAAGCAAAGACTGCTGCCTATACAAAAGCATTTCCTTTTTTCTCAACTGGATACCAAACACAGCCTTTTATCAAGATAAGGGAAGGCTCACAGCTGATCTTCTAGTCAAAGTGCAGAGCCTTCTCTCCACAACAGATTTTTAACCTGTAGAGATCGCTCATTAGAAATCCAAGTATGGTTTATGATTAAAGTTCCAACTTTGCAATTGAAAATGAGTAGTTTATAGGCAAGTATGCAAGCTCATAAATTGTGTCCATTCTCAGTACTGAAAAGGTATCATCTTCTTCAAAATAAGACTGCATATATCCAAGGAAACTAGAAAAGCAGATATGTGCCAAAAGCATCAAATAGTGTTCTCTGCCTGAGTAGGGCCCATAGTGACATGCATGCAAAAGAACTCTTGCTTTTTCAAAAAGCAATCCTGAATAAAAACTCTTCTCATCCAAGATAGAGGCCTTAAGGAACATCCTGCATGTTAACAAACATCTTCAGATAATGCCTAGTTTGATGCTCATTTCCTAGTTATTCACAGACTCTCTTAAAAGGAGCTCTTTCTCTTCTGCAGCTTAGCCTAAGGAAATCCTGCAAGAACAATGTGTGACTGAAATACACACAGGTTTCCCAAATGGTGGCAAGACCCATTGATGCTGCTTCAGATAGCATCAAGACAGCAAGTTGTAATACAAGCTAAACAAGAAAGGGTCTTGTTTGTATAGGATTGATTTGGATTCAAGCTTTTTTCCTTTCAGTTTTTCGTATACTATGTAAAGCATCCTTCAGTGAACAAGATACTTGGGTGCCAAACTACATTACTTTTCCTCAAGTATTCCAGCAGACAGAATTTCAACACCACATATGCAATTACCTACTCTCAAAACAAGCATTATTTACTCTTCTTAGTAGAGTACCCTGGAATCTCCTTGTATATGCTGAAGGTCTGGTAATAGAAAGAGGAGCCTTGAATACTTTCTGAAATCAGATACTGATACAGTTGTTCAGCAATGACACAACTTTATCAATTAAGGTTGATTTATTGCTTTAGAAGATCCCTGGTTTCATGCTCCTGAAGTCAGTCCAATCTGTACACATCTACAGAAAAATGGCAGCACTGAGGATGCTGCAGCTTTCCTGGGGCTATCTCTGTAAACAAGAGGAAATCCTTAGGACCCCTGCATTATGCAGCTTTCCTGCTGAGCCCAACATGGTATAACTCATTCCAGTACATGGACATCTTTCCATTGTGCAATAGATTTAGACCATTCATTTATTTCAAGACATTTAATATTTGATGGATGGCTTTCAGCTATTTTCAAGACATACTGCTTTTGGATCTCAAAGAGAAATAGCTCTTTAGCCTATTACAACATTTCTAAGCCAAGCTATCTTCCTCCTCCTTTATTTCTGTAGCTTTATCAAGTGTCTTCTGCAGTCACAGCCTAAGATCTTGCCAATACTTTTTCTAGTCAGAGCATCTCTGATGAGTTTTTATGCTGTTGTGTTTATCGTTTCCTTATTACCCTTACTGCACAGTTTCCTCAATGAAGGGGGCACATGATATTTTGGAATCACACAGCACTACATATGTGTTAGTGGATACACCTGATTATATCTCTTCCCCAGAAAATCATACTCATCAGCCAAAAAACTAAAAGTTTCCTTCTTTTTCTATTATTTCTCTGCTGAGAGCTCTACAAAAGCTGTCTTGACTGAAAGAAACACCAGAAGCAGAGCATGCCTAATATGTACGCAATAGAGACATAGTAAAATAAAATATATTGTATTTTCAACACAAACACAAAACTTATATTAAAGCATTTATGACACTAACTCTAGCCATGAAGAAATGAAAAATAATAGTCCAATCTGATTTCAGGGGTTTTACATATGGACAAATACTGTTATCAATTCAGATATGATACATAATTTAAAAGTAAAAGCTAGGTATAGTAAAGATTATATGCATTAAATGGATGCTATTTTAACTTTTTTTACACTGAAATCATTAGTAATCAAGCTTTTGAGACAGAACAGAATAGTCTAAAAAAAAGTACTGCTTTCTTAAAAAAACAAAATTCAAAACTAAGGTAAAATGTTTCTCTTTAGCTAACCTTATAATGGCCAGTCATCCCAGTACTCATAGCCTCGCTCATCCTTTCAAACAGAAATGAAGAACATCAGAGTAGAACTTTATTCAAATACCTGCTAAAATGATTGGAGACTCTAACTGGTACACTTTTGATCAGGACGCTAGCACAGGGTCTCTTGCACACTAACTTTCTCCATTATTTTCTCCTGCCATCACAGCTACCTAAGCAATTCTGCTTGATTTTTGCATCAGATAATTGGGGCTTTTCAGAAGAGTCATTAGAGCGGGCCCTGTGTGGTTAGTTGATGTGCTGAGCAAAAGTGACATATTGCAAAGTGAAGTATCAGGCTGGAAAGCTAAGCCAGTTTGAATAAACCAAGTTTATTCTTTGCCTTTTTATACATAAAAATGCTTTTGAGTGTATTTGTTCAAATGTTAAAATGTATCCATCTATAAACTCAACTTCAAAATCTCACATCTCCAGTTACAAGCCAGTTAGATTTACAAAGGGAAACACTCATTTACCCATCAGGCACTTCTGAACACATCTTTGGATGTTGCTGCTGTTAGGTTTTTATATAGTTGAGCTATTTATTTTAAGTAAAAAAAAAGTGGCATCTGTATGTAATTTCCACGCTCACTTGGCACCACTACCTCCTTTTGATGACAGTCTGTACTGTTTCTCTTTCTTCTTCCAGTCACTCCAGCTGCAGGACCCAGATGTCAAACTCAGGAATGTATTTTTTCCCGGCAGTGATATCTGATTCTGCTGTTGGCACCTCTGATGGTGGCTGTTCTGAAGCTGCCTGTGTGCAGCTTCTTAAGTTTAAACTGCAGACAGGATTTTTCATTCATGTGCTAAAACCTTTTCAGTTGCTTTTGTTGTGAGAACTGTATATTATAAATTAATCAAATATACAAACATAGAGATTTCATTATTTACTACATTGGTTTCATGACAATTGTTATGCTTCTGTAGCCAGAAACTAGAAGGCAAGAATAAAGCTTCCAAAAGTGTTAATAAGACATCAGAAGTAATCGCTTACTTTTAATAACTGATTCAAGTGAAGAAGAGGTAAACATAAAGCAACTGAAGCTGAATGATGACAGTAGAGAGTAAGGTAGAAAGAAAAAGGTGAAAAAGTAAATATACTAAAAAAGAATGAGCAACAAAGAGATGAGGGAGGAATAAAATATTAGAACTGTCTAAAACATTCTGCTCCATGCTTCTAAAAAGTGAAGGCCTTTAAAAAATAGTCAAGAGGTAAACTACTTTCCAATTAATATCTTTGTGTAATTGTATCAACAACATATTTGTCTCCTTTGCCTACTTTACTGTAGTTTACTCATACGCAATGACTGGTCTGGAGAACTGAATGAGCTAAGCAGCTTGCATCCTCACAGCAGCAACAGAAAGAACCCGTGTGCTTTGTCTATGTGACAAATTCATTTCCTATCAACAGATACCACAAAGAAAAGCTCCTTCTCCGTTAATAAACATGTTTTTGAGGCAGTTTCTATTTTACATAAATAAATGTTACCAGTTGTTTTACACTGATGCGCATATAAGTCACAAGAACAACTTAATAAGACAAAAGAGTGGCCAAAGGCTAAAAGAGCTAACTTGTAGGCTAAGAGAAGGGAGGAAATTAGTTGAATTCTTTAATGAGATAAAGCAGTGGTTAAGTGGTGAGTAACCTTAGTCAGGTAGATAGACTGGAAAGTTCAGAGATAAGTGAATATTAATACTTAGCAGCATGGGTATTATCTTGAGAGCTTACCTAATTTCTATCTCAATATATCTATTGGATGCTGGAGTAACAAGTTGCACGTAATTCATGTTTTATAAATGAAAGAACTATGACCAAAAGTTTAAGGATTCAAATAAAGACAGATAATTAGTTTGAAATCCAGAAATATTGTCTATGAGGATTCATCCATCTAATTGATTAGTGGGTTATATTTATTTTGCTGGTCAGTCTAGCAATATGCCAACACCATAATTACTATTCATCATTAACACATGCTTATTCATCATTAACACATGCTTATGTGCACCACAGGTGTGGAATGGATTCTATATGAGGAACAAAAACATATGCAGGAATCTACAGCATCCAGACAGATAGACCAGTCAGATTTTACAGTATGAAGAAGATAGATGAGAGAGTACAATTGTGCTGACATAAAAACTAGGGGCGTCAGGTTCAAAACCAACACCAGGAGGGATTGCTTCATACTAACAGTTAATTTGTAGAATTAAAAGATGCTTAACGTTTATATGTATACAAAAACTATTATCACTAAATTAATGGAATAAAATCCACTGTGTACAACAAAACACAACAAAGCTCTATTTGACTTAAGAAGTTCCTGCTCTGAAATAACACTGGAGGCTGGGAGAGCATTTTGGGGAAATATAACTGTGTATTTCCTGTCTTCTTACTCTTTCCTGTACTCTGATGGTGGTGTGTGTGAAGATGACAAGTCTCTGATTTAAATGAACCTTTGGTCTGACCCAATGATGTTGTTCCTATGTTCACCCTCAGGAATTTAAAAAGTCCTACTGAAATCAGCAGAATGTCTGAATTTTTACACAGTACAGGCCTGGACACCCAGCATTTTGTAGGAACAATCAAGACAAAAAGTAATTTACTAGAAGACAGAAAGGTATTGAGAACGTATTGTACAATATTTTAACTCCAGAAGCAGAGAGTTTTATTAAAGCATTGAGGCTTTATCTTAAGCAGTTGGGGAGAAAGAAAAAACATGTTAGAAATGTAGAGATTGTGTGAGTTCTGCGGTAGAAGCAATTTCATAAGAAAGCAAAGAAAGAAGGAAGATGATTCTGCTTCAGATTTGGTACTGGATGGAAAGCCACTGAAGCCAAAACTGATGTCAGAAAAGCATTTCTGTAGTGAGACTGTGGCATGATTGCTGCCCTCCTGCTTTGGACAACAGAAGTCAGCAATTTTTTTCTTTATTTGGACTCTACAGACTCAGCAACTGTGTCTCAATTTCAGCACTAATAATTTCAGCACCTCTAAAAGAAATGTCTGGATATGCATCCTCAGTCACCAGCCATTTCTAAAAATGTATTCTCAACAATTTAGGAATATGCAAATGCCTAAGATTAAGTAGTTATCACAGCTGAGACCAAAACAGCTATAGAATGTGGGAGTATGCAGCATCCATAGCTAAAAGCACAGTGATGATGACAGGGCAACTCTTCACCAAGAAGAAAACCTACTATGAAAAGACTGGTATGAGAAGAGAAATTCCAGTGTTTTGGTCCTGTAGGTAAAAATGAAGAATAACATTAAGAGTATTGTCAAGAGGGGAGATAGAGACTGAAGACATTTTGCCCGAGGAGAAAATGTACTGCAGACTTCAGTCATGACAAGTGCATAATACCTATGTCATAAATATTTACTTCAAGCATCATGAAAACATCTAATTATTCTTATAGTTCTTCCTATTTAAAAAAATAAATAAAACCAAAACCAAAACAACAAAAAATAAAACAAACCAACAAAATTTATGGAGATTAGATGCTGTTTGGAGTTTGTGATCAAAGCGTTAGAAACAATCAGTTACACTTGTAAGTGTGAAAACTGAAAATGTTAACATACAGATGGAAAAGGGAAACATCTTTAATCAGCTGTTCTGCATACAAAAGTCAAAACTGTGACACCTTATCACGAGTAATTAGAGATAACTAATACATACAAGGACAGTGCATTTAGAAGTGTTAAAGACATTATCATATTCTTCTGTTTATTATATTTTTTTAATACAATGCAAGATTTTATGCAAGTGGGAGAAAGCAAAGGAAAACCAGGCTTGCCTATATGTAAGCAAGCAAGTCAACTTGTCTATGAATTTGGTCTCCAGAACCTCCACCTCCAGTAAGTGGATTTTTTTTCCCTTCTACATCTACTGCCCAATCACTTCAATTTATTTGTATAAACACCAAGTACTAAAATAGTGCAGGTCCTTTTTTATTTCCATAATACCAGGAGAAGTTAGTTGAACTAGTAACAGCTTTCTAAACACAGAGAAGCATAAAAGTATGAATTGCACTCTCCATTCTTCAGCTGCTTTCAGCAAGTGTATTAAAGGGGCTCCAATACATGACTACTATATGCCTGTTTAAACAAAAGTGTGGCTTTCAAAAACTACAGCAGGAAGTTGTCCCTCAGATTTTCAAGAGTATACTGTCTGGAATAAGATGAGGCAAAATAATCCTTTGACTTAACAGGTGATGATTTACCTTGAAGAAGGAATTTCAAGAGATTCTTCCAGGATAAAAGATTGAGTAGGAAGGAACGTAGAATCATAGAATCATAGAATGGTAAGGTTGGAAGGGACCTCAAGGATCATCTAGTTCCAACCCCCTGCCATAGGCAGGGACCCCTCCCACTAGTACAGGTCACTCAAGGCCTTGTCCAACCTGGCCTTGAACACCTCCAAGTAGGGAGCATCTACAACCTCCCTGGGCAACCTGTTCCAGTGTCTCACACCATGTCTGAAAGTTCTACTGTTACTTTCAGAAGAAGTAAAAGGCATAATTAATATTACAGTTCATAAAAAGAAGTCAACAAGCTTGTGGCTCAAACAGCTTTCCCAATAAAGGATATAAATAAATTAATTTTATTTTCACATGGGGAATGCAAAACTGAAATATTAGGAAATAAGAGGGATTACTTACAAAGATTACAGGAAGGAAGAACAGAAATTTCTGTTTAGGAAGAAATATGGCACAAAAGTCTGGCTAGTTAACAAACTACTGGAGATTTTCCCAGTAATAATCCGTTATTGTGAAGAATAGAATTTTTAGCTGAGACTGGAACCTGGCTAAAATCCACACTGAGAACACGGCCCTCTGGAATGTATATGTCCATCAGATATCCTTCGTAAAGGCTGGAGGGAGTCTAGGTCCTACCAAAGAAGAACCAGTATGCACTAAACCTAAGAACAATTAGCATCTAGCCTCTGAGCGCACGTGGAGATGATGTGAAAGCAAGTATGGAAACAAAGACAAAGGTTTGCATGGCTCCTCTAAAGGCTGGAACAAATTCGGGAAGAGAACAGCTTCAGCCAGCCGTAGCTTACTGTAATTACCTTGTTTGCATTGTACTGTATCTGTCACATGACCACCAGGCAGAGCTGAAGATATGAAAAAATCTCTCCCTTAGCAGCTGAAATATGAATAATACGAAACTGAAGACAGCCTGAGTCCATCAAAGAAAGAGTGGCTTTTCTTTTAGGTCTCAAAGGGAAGGAGATTACTTTTAAGGTACCCACAAATCCTGGAAGAAGACTCTGAGAATTGCTCTGCAGCTCTCATTTCATATTCTGACTTCAGCAGCACAAGCTGTGCAGGAATAACACATATGCGATTCTTGAGAAGTAGAGAATAGTCCAGGCAACCTAAACAAACCATTTTCAAAGTCAGAACATTTACAGGCAGAGAAAAGGGGATCCCACACTATTTTTGTATGTTGATGCAAAATGCATCAATGGTAATACCTGTCATTACTGTTGCAACTCCTGGTGAAAAGGAGAAAACTACTAAAATGTCATGAATCTGTATATAGACTGCTATCCTTGAAGAGACCCTCTGTCATAGACTGTCCAAATGCCAGAATCGAGAGAAGCGTACAAAACTGATGACCCAGTCAGTCACCAAAGATAACAGAACATTTCTTTGCTGACATTGTGGGTTCTTCCACTACCTGTGAAAGATGTAGTAGCTTACACAGACATTGTGTTCATCAAATCCACTGGAAGTGTACAGTTCAAAGCCTTCTGACTAGATGTTAGGAGGAAGTTCTTTACAGTGAGGGTGGTGAGGCACTGGAACGGGTTGCCAGGGAGGTTGTGGATGCTCCCTCCCGGGAGGTGTTCAAGGCCAGGCTGGATGAGGCCTTGAGGGACCTGTACTAGTGGGAGGTGTCCCTGCCTATGGCAGGGGGTTGGAACTAGATGATCCTTGAGGTCCCTTCCAACCTTACCATTCTATGATTCTATGATATTTATATGCTTGGAACAAAAACTTCCAAGGGAAAAGAATGGTTCCCAAAGCCAAGTAGGTCTGTGACATGAAACAAGACTCCATCTTTTGAAGGATAGATTCTAGCATTTGGAATTGATTCCAGGCACATAGAATCTGGTGCAAATAAAATCAAGATGGGTTGTTATGTATACATCATGGTCTAGACTTCAGAGGAGACTATTATATGTTGAAAGTGAGTCTTAAAGAGTTAAGAAATGCAAAATAGACTGTGGAGTTTGTAAAATGTTTTACCTGCCAGCTACTAAGATAAAGATTGAAAATAACTTAGTACGAGCAACTGCCACTTCAAGAAACCTTGACATTGACCCTCAAGGTAACAGAAAGATTGAACTGCACAATCCTGCACAGCAGTGCTAGGCTACAATGAAGCAAAGAAATTTCATATGGCATGGATTATATTGTGGAAACAAATTAAGATGAAGAGAGAAAAGGGAGTTCGCACTTCAATATAATGATGTTATTACCATCATCATCTTGAGCTTGAATCTGACAACAAAAACACTCAAAGTCTGAGATATCTCTCTAGCCTCTTTTCTTCTTTCAGTACTAGAAAACAAATACTCCTTTTCTCTGACATAAAAGAGGAGACAATGTGTGGCTGCCAGATTATACAAGCACCTACTTTATTTGGAAGGTCTAGTCTGATGGCAACAGCTGTAGAGTATACACATTCAAGTAAATCTAGTGGAAAAGTGGGCTATATTTTAAGCATCTTAAGTGAGACAGTGGAATAAGCTACAATATTTCAAGATCAAACTAAAAAAGTACCCTTTCAAAATTCTGTCAAGGTATTCTGTAGAATTTTAACTGTCACGTGGTTGTCCTAGTAAAAGCTCTGTGGTGTGGAAAACTCTGAGAAAAATGGAGGTTAGAAAAGTAATTATTTTAGCACAAAGATAAAATTGGCAAAAAGAAAATGAAAAAAGAAAAGAAAAAGAAACAACTGAAAAACGCCTAAAAGGGAAACATCCCTATCACAGCAAACAGTACGGGGACAAAACCCAAAAATCCCAGTATTGCTGTTTTTTTAACTTTTTTTATTTGCTCTTGGAAAAGATTACCCAAGCACTTTTTGTGCTGACAGTCAAGCATGATGTAATTAGACATAGTCAGGTAAACTTGATATGTGAAAATACAATGAGATTTTCTTCCTCCTTCAGCAAATTCTTCCAGCCAATTGAATGCCCACATTGAGGAAGGAACACTGCATATTGCTAATAGGCACAGATTTAATGTCTGAGTGTCTATGTCAGTCACTAATTTAGAACTGTGAAAAGACTTAGATCTATCTAACTCCAAAACTGGGGTTGTAATGCCATGTAATTAACACCATGTTATTTGAGTTGGTGGGGGTTTTTTTGGTTTTTTTTTTTTGCAGCAGACAGTAAAAGGAAAAAAATCAAATATAAGCAGAGCCAATAAGATGATAGTTTAACACAACTTTTAAATTTATCAGTATACCAGCTTTCTGTGGAACAGAAACAAGGGATTGTTGTGTAAGTAATTATCAGCTGGTCAGTATCTAGCCAGTGAAGGAATACAATTTATTAGCACTATTTAGAATTGAAGTCTTCTTCAATATCTTTGTGACAATGGCCTTTTGCCGATGTTAGGGAATAGTTCTTCTTGTTTTACAGTATCTTTAGGACACTATGACCCAGTGATGAGTTGCACTTGACAAAACGTGTAGCTGATAGGGAATTATGAAAAATGAGCACATTTTTAGTTTGAGAGAAATCTTAGTGAAAATGACACAATTTATAGTTTTAGATAAATAAGCAGGTCAAATATAATGAACTAAAAACACTATGGAAATCACAAACTGCTTTATTCTCACTAAGATTTTGTCTATAGTCTGTTCCCTAGCTGAAACTAACTCATGTCTCCTGGACATTTTTGGCAAGGAAAACAGTGTCTGTAGGGCAGATGTCTGCTGGAAATAGAGACAAAAGCAATATGACAGAAGTAATCATGCCAGATGTCCAGAGCAAGTAATTATTCAAAATAAAATTAACTGATAGGAAATCCAAATCTTAAGACACTCGTTACCCTTAGCCACCTATGTCCTAGAAATACTGACAGAGGTGAGACTATTATCAATGTTAAAAGTGAAACCTAATATGTAGGTCAGTAGCTTTCATCTCATAAAAAGTATTTTACAGCAGTCACTTGAAAAGTTCCTATTATTCAGTGGCAGCTGACCAAAAAATATTTCTGCAGAGAAATTTTCAGATTTTTCCTCAAAAGGTCAAGCTCTTCTACATAAAGAAAAAGTAATTTTATGCTCAAAATCCAGTATTATACAAGACAGTGTAGAAAAAATAAATTAATTATTCCTTACTGAAAATTAATTATTTAGGGCTGCCAGTTGGTTTAGTTTAGTTCCTATATGAGAGCAAATGGAAATACAGGAAATACAGGGCCACAAGGATGATGAGGGCTGGAGCACCTATTCTATGAGGACAGGCTGAGAGAGTTTGGGTTGTTCAGCTTGGAGAAGAGAAGGCTCCAAAGAGACCTTATTGTGGCCTTCCAATATCTGAAGGGGGCCTATAAGAAAACTGATGAGGGACTTTTTAGGATGTCAGGTAGTGATAGGACTAGAGGGAATGGAGCAAAACTAGAAGTGGGGAGATTTAGATCAGATGTTAGGGTTCTTCACCATAAAGGTGGTGAGACACTGGAACAGGGAGGTGGTGGAAGCCCCATCCCTGGAAGTTTTTAAGTCCACTTTGTTTAGAAGAAATTTTTTAAACATGCACATAAGAATCTTAGCTTTCTACCTCTGAATGCCTACTGTAAACCAAGTACATTCACTATGCAATATTACAAGTCAATTAAATATACAACCCTTTTAGGTTCACAGAAATGCTCAATGAATTAACACTGCATAGTTCTTACTCTCCTTACCTCTTGCTGATATTTTAAGTACTCAGAAGCAATTGCCTTTTCAAATTACCTACTTGCACATTTACATATTAAATCAATTTTGCAGGCAGAAGTGTGATTAGAACACACATATTTCTGGGTTTGCCTGAGCAAGCATGTTGTGTGCAAATGCCAGCATTCACAAATGACTACAAGTGTCACTTTGGAAATTAATTTGGCTATTTGGTTCTTTGTTAGGATATATATTGGCAAATCAGACTAATATTTGTCATTGTATCAATTTCATAATAAAAATGTATAATATTAGCAATGTGAGATACAATTTCTTAGGAGCAGATTTTCAGTGGGATTTTGGCAGTAAGAAGTGACCATACGTCTTGTTCTCTGCTTCACAGCAGAATGATTTTCCATCTTGGTAGGACACTTCACAGGCAAAAAGAAAAGCTTTGCAAACATTTGTCTACATTCAACATTACTAAAAATAAAACGTGTACACTAACAAAGGCATTTAATAACCAACACTTGTTTGAGAATACTATAGTCACAAGAAACACTTCAATAGGACTACTATCGTTTCTTCTTCTGAAATTTTTAAAGAGAACTGCCTTTGAAAGTATTTCAGACAAATTTGTTATGGAGGAAGAAGTATTGATAACATCAAGCAACAAACACTCTACAAAGTTCACATAACTGTCTTTACAAAAATAGAGCATGTACCTTCCATATGATATGAGAGTCACAGAATTTTTGGGATGCTGTTGTAAATACATTCAAAGCATGTTTAGTTTCATTTTGGCTTGTTAGAACTACAAAAGAAGAAGGAAGAAACAGCAATTTGCAAGGAAATGGAAAACAAGGCAAGATAAATGAAAAAAAAACAGTTATGCTTAATCAGATTTGTTTTCATTGAAACTGCTGTTGGGCTTCACTTCCAAACTACAGAGTTATCTACTTTCATTTGATGAGAGACAATGCTTTGCAATCTGTCTGAGCTGCTTTGACTCTCTCACCAAATAAAAGACCAACTGTGTTACACCTAAAGAGAAAAAAACATTCAATTTAAGGAAATGAGAGAAGAAAGAAAGAACCTTTAAAGGAACCTTTAAAAGGTACTTTAAATATAAACGTGAAGACAATTACATTAAAGACAGTAAATCACAATTTGGCAAGGATGCTGGTGGAGAAATTCTATTTCTATTCCAGAAATTCACAAGAATACTTTGGAAGACCATAGTTGTGGTTTTGTTTATACTAAACTCTAGCTCAATAGATTCGGTTTCTTCATTTTAGTAGTTGCTTCAACTTTCCCTTTGTTGTAGTTTTCCATCATCATCCTACAGTCTCCCAGTGATTAATGACTTTTCCATCTCTCCCTGTGCCACAGCAGCACTTGTCACCTTTCTTCTTTCAAACTATTTAACATAATTAAGCAATTTAAATTACTAAAGGTATTATTCTCAAGCAGAATACAGTTTGACATTTGCTGCTTCTACTTCATGTCTCTTTCCATCTTACATTCTCAGAAGTATATTGAGTTCTCGGGCTGAAACTGATATAATAATAATTTACCTCTTCCTAGAAGCCTTACTTGCTGCTATTTCTGTAGTCTCAGATTACTGAAGCTACAGCACTACTACTAACTACTGCTTGGACCATCCATATGTTGTATCACATTATCACACCCTTAAACATGCACTATCTATCTCATGACCTAATTATTACCTGCATCTTAGAAAACTTTCAGCTGCAATTCAAAAGTCACTCATATTATGTATTGTAGAAGAATAACTGTATCTATACTAGAGAGTTACAGTGCTTTAAATGTCTTAGTTAGCTATGACAAAATCTACAGTACCCCTAGCTAGTTAGCCAGAATGCAAAAACTGAGCATACAGCATGTTCCCAATAGACTTCATGATTCAACACAACTGCTCATCAGCAGGAGTCAATTCTTCATCTGAAAACACTGCCAGGGTGCACCATTAATCTTACCACATATCTTAGATTCATACAGAAATTTAGGAACTTACTAAGGACATCAGAGCAGGGTTCAAAATACTGAATATTAATTTACAATCAGTGTTTTTTTCTGTGTGAAGACCACAAACTATGGCTTACAACTATATAAAGTTATCAAGAGACAAATGTTCATCTGTAGACTACAGAAAGAGTCTTCAGGAACAGCCTCTAGCAAAGACTGTGATCACAAATCTGGAACGTATCTAATGGAATCTGATGGTGATTCAACACAAGCTGCATCAGAGGATCTCTGTCTCAAAGCTTGCCACTTCTAACTGGGATTGCACGGTATGTGGCACTATTACTGGCTTCACACTCTTTGTGTATCAGAGATCCCACCAAGAAAGCACAGGAATCACTTTGTGAAGCAGAATGGAGGCTAACCAGCCGAGGGGGAAAAAAAAAAAAGTTCTTTTCACAAATACATTTCTAGTAGCAATGATGCTGCCACCAGGACAGTTTGTGCATATAAATGATATAACCTGTATAGGCATAGTTAATATTTTCACTAGACAAAACAATATATTCAGTAGCTGCTTTACTTCAGGTCTAAATAAGAGCTTAAACCTCAGAAAGTCCAGCTTTTATTTCACTTGAGTCATTTGTCCAGTAAAAGGTATTACTGCTTCATACAAGCCTTGACTCAGTGTTCTCTTAATTGCTGATTCCAACCATTGTAAATTAACAGAGATCCCACGCTAAGTGTTTCATCACTTTTAACACACTAAAAGACAGGTTGTTGACTTAATCTTCTACTGCGCTTTTGAAGATACTGTTTTTTACTGTACCTTTTTTTTTTTAAATACTTCTAATATTTGAATACTTCAAGCTCTTTCCTTCGCTAACAAAGCAAGCCTACTGCTGATGGTCACATATTAATTCAAGTGCATGTTTTAACAGGATTCCCAGGCCCTAATAACCATTACTTCCTGCATTCATAATAAAAACAGTGTGAGATGGCTATGTTCTCACATATCAAACAAAACTGCAGGACAGCCCAGTTAAATGACTGGCCAACATACAATTTGATACAGCATTAGAAATTTTCTAAGTCTGCCTCAATTATCCATGTAGCTGTTTAGTACATACCAGGTTAAATGCTCATTGGCACTACGAAGTGTTTGATGCGAATAGCTCCTTGTATGTTTTGAGATAACTTCGGTGATTTTAAAATGAGAGGTTTAAAGATAGAAAGCATTTTTTTAAACAGTTTGCCTAACCTTAGTGTGTTTCTTTACAACAACATATGGTAAAGTCATTATTTAAAGGCAGGTTCTCGGCAGTACGCATCTTTCACTACAGGCATTGAAACTAGGGACCCATCTGCTCATATCTATTAAACTCTCAATACAATTTCAAACATTTGCTGAGCTGATGACACTTTCAAATATGGTGAGATTTATATAACATAGGTGAATAACAGGAACATGATTTCACTTCAGCCAAAATCATCTTAAATTGTTGCTGGCGCAAAGAAAAAAGGGAATAAACAGCTGCAGTACTGAATCACTTTAAACACAATGACAGGGCTGTGTAATACAGGCTGCATGTTATAAAGCTTTCTTTTTTTCCTTTAAACTAAGGAATGTGCAAATGGTAATCACACCAGTTCAACAGAAAAGCACTTTATAGCACACCCAAAAACGTGGAGGTGATCTCTTTTATTGGGGCAACTGAAAATATAAAGAAGAAGTCTTTGAGAAATTTTATTTTAATTTGCTTTATCAGAGCTTGTGAGCAGTAAAAAAAGGAAATCAAAGGGCTGCCCTGTGTGGTGCCTCTTGGTAAAATAATCAGCTTTGAAGTTATTCTTTGGATAACACAAGACACTGGGTTAAGTAAGGGGCACCTCCTTAGGATTTATTCCCATTTGACGCAGCACTGCCAAACATATGTAAATTTTATACCAAACTAAACGTGAAAACATGTATTATACTCAGCATCTATACAAATGCTATGTTTGTTCCCTAAATAGCCACACAGTTGAGAAGAGACAGAGGAAAACACAGGACAGGAAAATCAAGAAAAAACTAGGGGGGAGAGAAATTACAAAATGGAAGAAAAACTGAACGATTGATCTACCAATACTCTTACACCAGCCACTCCCCAGCTGGAGCAATATATTACAGTTCAACAAGTCATCAGCTGTGACAACTTAGACAACAGAGAATCTGTACCAATGTACAGAATAAATGAAACCAGATTTGTTCTTAATCTGACAGCCATCATGTCTTGACAGATAATTATGTTCATTTAAAGAAGCACATCCCAATTCATGATAACTAAAATGGTCTCAACGACCAAAAATCTGCTAATTTCTTACCTTTTTTTCCCCCTCATAATTCACTGATTTTATTTTCTAATGCAAGGCAGAGGGGGAGGGGATTTAAAATAGAGGCAGAAAGAGAAAGAAACAGAAGTGAACAGAAAAAAAGATTAAGTAAAACGAGAATACAGAACTCCTCAAAGCAACAGTATCTAGTGTACAGGACTACAAATGTACACACAACCTCAAAGTTTTCCAAGGAATTTTTAAACTGAATATATTCTACCTTGTACCAAAGCTTTCCATAGCAACTTGCCATAAAACCCTCCATATATCAGAATGGCATCTTGATAAAAGCTAAGGACTTGCCTAAACTTGCTCATACAAATAAGATACAATCTATGTTCAAAGTAGTACAATTACTTAAAAATTTCTAAAAAGCCAAACCTTCTACACATGGACGTTCTTATTCCAGAATAAAACCATCCAAGAGGAACAGTTGCAAGAAAATACTCAGAAATTGTTTTAATGCAGTTTATAGTTTGACTCCTGTATATGTGAACCTTCTGAAGAAAGATCCTACACTGATCAGACAGCTCAGTGTACAACTCATAGTTTTGTTCATTGTTCATTTGAAGGCATAGAATATTTGCACAAGGTGTGACTTTCTAATGATGGCATTGCCATCATAGTTTTCCCCGCCCAGTACTTCCATATAATCTCATTATTAGAATTAGCAAACTTTTGCTTGACATATTTCTTATCATATTGACATACTTATAATCCATCACAAAAAGGATAGAAAGCTGTTGGAGTGAGTCCAGAGGAATACTGTTCTGGAGCCTCCAACACAAGAAGAACATGGAACTGTTGGAGCAAGTCCAGAGGAGGGTCACAAAGATGCTCAGAGGGCTGGAGCAGCTCTGCTATGAGAATAGGCTACGAGAGTTGCAGCTCTTCAGCCTGGAGAAGACTTTGAGAAGACCTTGTAGTGGCCTTCCAGTATCTGAAGGAGGCCTACAGGAATGCTGGGGAGGGATCCTCCCTCCCTGGAGGTGTTCAAGGCTAGGTTAGATGAGGCCTTGAGCAACCTGTTCTAGTGGGAGGTGTTCCTGCCTATGGCAGGGGGTTGGAACTAGATGATCTTTGAGGTCCTTTCCAACCTAAACCATTCTATGGTTCTATGATTCTATGGTTCTATGGTTCTATGATTCTATAATGCTATGATGCTATGATCCAAGGGCTGGAATGCCTCTCCTATAATGGTAGGCTGAGGGAGATGGGGCTGTTCAGCCTAAAGAAGACTCCAGGGGGACCTCACAGCTGCCTTTCAATACCTAAAGGTGCCCTACAAGAAGGCTGGAGAGGGACTTTTCATAAGAGTGTCTAACCATAACAAGGGGAAATGGTTTTAAGCTGAGAGAGAATAGGTTTAGACTGGATCTTAGGAAGAAGTTCTTCAATAAGAGGGTGGTGGGAGTCTGGAATAGGTTGCCCAGGAAGGTTGCAGATGCCTCCTCTCTGAGGGTGTTCCAGGCCAGGCTGGATGAGAACTTGCGTACCTAAGTCTAGTTGAGAGGCTTCTCTGCCCACAGTGGGGAGGCTGGAGTAGATGATCTCTAAGGTCTCTTTCAATTTAAGCCATTCTGTGATTCTGTGATTAACAGCTGATGCAATTTTATCATCCTAGCACACTGGCTCGCTACATTAAATGAATTTAAAAATTCTCTCTCTTGCTAGCAAATATCATAGGAAAATATATGCTGAAAATTATTATTTACATTTCTGATAATATTTTGCTACTAGAATATGTTACAGTAGTTCAAATACACTACAGCTTTCCAGGAAAGTAATCTCAGTCAAGACAGCATGAAACTCCTTGAATTAACTTAGGTGACTTTTAAATGCTGTGTAGGAATGATACTATGACAAATTGAAGGCAATCATAAAAGGGAGTCAGTAAAGAAAAAAAATATATTGGTGTCAAATCATATTTGTGCAATCTATGGAAACCTCCAAAAAAGCAAATGAGATTTGCATCAAAGGCATTTTTTGTGATGTTTGAGTGAAATTAAGTAAATGTGTTTGGAAATCCATGCCCAGACAAAACTAAATAGCTCAGAGTGAGTCTGTAAAAGTTAGACTAACAACTGACAACTGAAGTCTTCAAATCAGGTACTCAGTCTGGCATTTCAGAGATTAAAATACATAAAAAGGTGGTCAGAAGAGGTTTGTAAATGGTAGAGAACTTCAGAATCGAACATAGGCTCTCAGCTTTGAATGTTGTTTCTAAACATCAGACAAACATACTGATGCATAAAAAAGTACAGCATAAGTATCACAACTAATCTATTGCAATAACTTTTCATTCATTTTGACAGTGGATGTGATTATCAAGCTGCAGCAGACCACAGAGGAATCATTTTATACATGAAATATCATACCGAAATAATAAAAATTTCAGTCCTCAGCCACAGGCCCTTCATCTTTTGATAACATTCTGCTTGTTGAGTGAAGATTTTAATGAAACAGTATTTCAGAACTTCCTTTCTTTGTGAGTAGTTGTCCTCACCTTAACCTTATTTGAACATTGTTTTTTTGTGGGGGTGTTTGTTGTATTGTAGAATATGGCAGATCTGATAAGAGAAAGGCAAAGACTGAGCTTAGTCTTATTGTATCAGAATGACTGAAAAACCTTGGAATTTCTGATCCTACTTTCAGATACAGTTTTTGATTACAGAAAATTCCCTTGCAGTCAGATACAAACCTAAACTTCAGTTGGATTCTCTGATGAACAATCAACATGACTCATTTCCTGGGCTTTGGGAGAAAAATTGTTTCTTGCACAACCCAGTGAACTGAGAATAATGGGAATGATATGCTTGATGACAGCAGCAACAGAGAATCTCAAAAGTACCCCAGAAGACTGCACTTCAGAATTAAAGTATGAATGTCACAGGGACAGCACGCAGGATGTTTGATCCCAAAAGATTTGCTTCTTCCAGTGCACTGCAAGCTACAGCTGTAGCTGTCACAACCACCCATTACCTGCATAGTTCTCCCCAGACAATCTAGCTTGTTTGAAACAAAGATCACAACAGTCATTAAAAGACAACAAAACCCCAGTAATTTACATTCTGGTTTCCAAAGGAAACAGAAATATTTCCTTTATCTACATATCATCATATTATAGCTTCTTTTCAAGCTTCATAATGCAAAAGCCTGTAATTGTCTGGGTTTGTTACCTCGTATGACAGGATTTTTCAGATATAATGCAATTATTATTCCCCATTCTTTGGGTATTCTTTTGCAAAGAGAGTTTCCTAGTCTCTGCTCTCACCATAAACCATCAATCAATTATGTATCTGAGGAAAGATCCATGCTGCTTCCACCTGATTTTGTCAGAATTATTCCTGAAATTCGGAAGTGGTTGGCTGCTGCAGAGCAGCGGCCTTCACACAGCAGGACAGGATGACAGCAGATCACTACTGTTGGAGGGTATGTTCAGTCCTTAACATCACATCAGTCTCATGTACAATAATGACTGTCCAATTAATTTGAATATATTAAGCCTATTCATGCTATTAGCTGGATTCCTATACGTACTTAGAGGAAAACCAAAGAAGACTTAGGGTGAGCAGAGCTTGTGGGAGAATGCACCAGTGAAACTGTTCACTGCAGTAAAGTAATTCCAATGTATAATGGATGCATTTGTCTGTAGGGATTTACATCTCTTCAGGAGCTCTTGTAAGGACCAATCATATTGACATGTTTGCTTTGACCATTTAAAAAAAAAAAAAATCCTATCATCAACAGATTATGGTTGGAAAGAGATTCTTCTCAATCCTTCTCAAAATTATTCATAATTTTCATATTATTCATAAATTTCATAATATTCATATTATTCATAATATACTTCCCTGTGCTTCTGGCAACTTGTCATATCAGATAGACTATTGGTCTGATTTAACACAGCATTTCCTGCTTGGATATTTAACTAATTCCAGTATTTTCTCCAGGGTTTGAGTTTTCCCTAAGAAAGCATCAAGCAACAGCCTCCAGTGAAGGCTGCTTCAGTGCTTATTTCCTGAATCTGATCTTGACTTCTGAGGGAATTAACCATTTAATTAAGTGAGCTGCTAACTCTTAAGAGTGGTGAAGATATCCATCTTCACAACTATTTACCTAGCAACCCTGACAAGAGGATTTAGTTGGAAACATTTGAAAGCTTGTCCATAACAGCAAGGGCTCCAAACTCCCAAATCATTAATAACTAAGATTGCTGATAAATATTTCTGTATGTAAAAAATAAATACTCCACATCTATAAATGAGGGGGGAAGGAGAGGTGGACAGTCAACAATGTTTAAGCTCCTTTGGAAATAGTAAGGCTTCCTAGGCATCAGTTCACTAACTTTCCCTGGGAGATATGCAATTGAAATTCAGTGAGAGTTAAACACTTGACTCCCTTAGGTTCTATAAAGCCCCAGATGAAGTGATATTTAACTAATTCCCACACTAATAGAAATTAGTCATTTGGCACAACGATACAATCTAATTGTTGGTCACTATAATAGATTCTGTTCCCAGCATAGCATTTAATAACGTCATTATAGGAGCTCGCATGTCCTGTCCTGCTGGGCTAATAGCAGCTGAGTTTACTGGCCTGAAAGCCTAGTCATCTGGACTTCAGATACAAGTGAAGTAGCTGCATTGGAGGATGTCTCTCATCACTTGCAGCAAGGTTGTGCCTGTTTCTTCAGCTTCCCACAAGCACTTTTTGCTTTTCAGAAGCTTGTATATCCTACACGTAAGAAGTAATGTATTCTTTGAGTGTGACCATCCTCACATGTTCCATAAAATCGGTGAAATGAGATTGCTCTAACATATATGAAATAAAACCAGCTATCTCTAAAGAGTTTTACTCTTGAATAGCAGGACTTTTCCTCCCCTTTCCAATTTTTTTTCTCTCTTTCATTCTTAGTGTCCTTGCTTTGCTTCCAGAATTTCTAAACTGGTGAGCTCACTCTTCCCCCTCCTCCTTTCTTTCTTTCTCTTCCTCTTCTGCCTGCCAGTAGGTTTCAATGGGCTCCTGCAGTTACTCAGGCGGACAGCATTCCGTTGCCAGGCAACTCTCTGAAAAGAAGCACATGCTGCTGCTGCTCAGACAGAGCGTGCCCGTCTGGTCCAGTGATGCTGTGGCCTAATTTCTACCTCTGTTGTGTTAGATACAAAAGGGAACATCTCCAGAGTAGAGGGTTAGGGAGTACTGAATTATCTGCACTTTTTTGTTGTTTGTTTTTTCCCCGCTCTCCTGATCGAGTGCATCCCCTTCCATCTTGGGGCCCCCAGAAGTCATGCATGTCTAATCTGCATGCATACGTTTGGGACTGTTCACTGAGCTTTGAAGAATACTGACAATTTTCTGTTAGCTTTTGGCTGAACTAACAGTGCTTGGGGAGATCTGTTAAGCTTTCCTGTAGCTCTCCCATACGGGCAGTTTTGCATGTAAATTCTCAAGGCCATTCATCTTTTCCTACCTGACTCTATTGCCTGGGTGTTTGGGGTTTTTTTAAAGGCCTCTTTAGGAATGCAAGCATAGACTTTCTTATTTTCCCTCCTTTCACTGTGCTTTCCAGAGAACAAAGAATGGCAAACTAAGAAATTCCTTTGGTTTTTCCACAGTCTGAAGAAAGATCACTGCTTTATCCACGGATTTAGTTTTGGACTGCCTAATCTTCTCAAAAGGCAGACCCATACAGATTCAGATTTTGTGGTTTGAACTCAGCTCTGCATTCACAATACTTCACTGTCTGTTAAAGACAGCCTTATCAAAAACGTCAGAGTAAGAATCAAGTTCCCTTATATTTATTGCTAGCTGTCTTAAATTTATTGTTAGCATGTTTTTAATATGAGGGATGCTTCCATTAGTTGCCTTTTGTCAGTTCTGGTACCAGCTCAGCAGTTCACTCAACCTGCAAGCAAACATCAACCTCAGAGAGAAGCTGCACTGTATGCAGCCTGACAGCATCCAATATTGCTCTGGTGCTGTGGGTATTCCCCCATCCTCTCCTCACTTTTGGACCAACTCTGAAATCCCAGTCCTAATCTACAAATCCCTAATTTTGTTAGTGTGCATCTACTTTAAGAGTATCCACAATTTTCATCCACTGATCCCTAGAGTCACCACTACACCACAGATTTCTGCCAGCATAGCTACATTAACACAAACTGAAAAACCTATAACCTCCAACTGACAGTCCTACCAGTAAATGCCTCCTTCAGCATGGTTTATGCCACTAGGGCAGCACATTTGTCATCTTAGTTTGTGCCTTCAGAAATGTGCTGTAAGTGAATGGGTAAAACCCAGAGTGGCATGGAAAAAACATGGGAACTTCAGATGGGCCTATCTTTTTCTTATCTTTTGCATATCTTCCAGACAAAGGATCAGAACTGTTCAGCTGTGTGGTAGCCATAGTTCTGGAGTGGCAACATCTCATCCTTTTGGAGCAAAAGGATATTTCAGTTCCTGAGAGTTTCATGTGCTAAGCAATCACCACATTATTTACAAAATGTTTTGAGACCCTGTGGAAAGAAAGGTTCTATATACAGGCAGAACAATAGTTAGTACTTGCATGAGTCATACATACACAACTTTCAGCATTATACAACTCCTCAAACATCCTTCCTCCCCAAACACACTCTGTATATGATGAAACACAAGCTACGTTTTTCCCTTAAAAGCACAACTTTAATAGCTCTAGAGAATCAAAAAAATGTCTTTAACATTACACTAAAAAATCACACTTCCATTTGAAGTCAATCTCAAAGAGAAATACGGCCCCAGAACTACTTGTGGCCATGTAAAGCTAATGGAAAAAAAAAATAATAAAAAAAATCAGGTGATCCCTCGCTAAACAGGTAAAGAATGGAAGAATAAGAACTGAAGACAATTTACCATACAGATATCAATTTTTTATTCATTGTCCAGACACAGTCTATGTGTTTCTCTATGTATTTTCAGATCTTGCATCAGTTCAAGATGATACTATAGTTTGGCTCACAGCCAGAAAGTGGCAAGTGAAATAATGTTCCAGTACTTGCACTGTGAACACACAGCTGGCTTCAAAGGGAAATGGACTAATCCTACTTCATTTCCCTTCTTCAGTATGTGTTTAAAGAGCTTTGGTGCACTAAAGGAAATCGACCAGAATTCATTAGTTCCCTTCTGATTCAGCTCATTGCTGTTGGAAAGGGAAACAGGTCAGGATTGCAGGATCCTACTCAATTTCCTTTTGAAGACTCGAGCCAATTCTCCTCTCATCTCTAAACACATACAGACCTTCATTAATGATGCATATATTTAAATATAATACCTCTCTGAGATGGCTAAAATATATAAGGACTGTGAAGGAAAGAGGAAATACTAAATATTTTTTTTAATAATCTATTTGACTTTGTATCATTGAGAACTTTTGCCTGAGAGTATTCCTGAGAAATAAACTCAAAAAATCAGGAGAGGAACTTCTAGAAAGAGATACAGGAGAAAAGGGGAATAACCCAACTGAGACTAGGAGTTTTGCCTTCACAGTGAAGGCAAAAAAGAATAATTTTACAAATGAAACATATACATTTTATGCTATTCAACAGAAAATTCCAGCAAACTTAATTGTACTAGTTAAAGCCCATCCTAGGCATTATTTTGATCTTGTTTCAAGGTGGGTTTGAGGTGGAGACATCAAGTTTAATCACTTGCTCTGGGTATGAAGTTTTTTCTTCCCATTTGTAATCAGATCCCTCCATTTCTCCCTTCATATTTCTATGAGCCTTCTCAAGGTTACTGGAAGCAATAGGGTTTTAAATGACTCCAGGCTGCATCCTGCTCAATTTAAGGCTCACTGCTTTTGAGACAATAAGCCAGAATCAACACATCCAAAGCAAACCTACGATTAAGCACATAAACAGTAAGTGGCTTGTGACAAAGCAGAACAGAAGAAAACTGCTACAGGGCTCATGATGCAACCATGGCCTTCACTTGAATCAAAAAGCACAACATGTAAAAATCACTTTTTGTAACTCTAGTGAAGCAAACAAGTATTATTGCTCTCTCTTAAGCCTGAACTATGATGCTTTAAATGATGAACAGCCTTATGAAATTTCCTACTAATTACACATATGTGAGCTTGGAGTACTATACTGCACAGAAAACCTGTCCTGAAGCTGAAATCAACCAAAAAGCCCTTAAAATAGCAACACTGTACCTAAGAAGAGATCCTTAAGTTTTAGGTCTTACTGCCTGAAGTAATAGAGGTGTCTGAAGAGCAATATGCAACAACTAACAAATTTGATTCCTTACTAGTTAGCTGCAGAATTAAGAGTACAGACACAACTCCTATCCTACACTAATAGCTTCTCATTGTAGGAAAACGAAGGACGATTAGAGAGCAAGTAATGGCTCAGTGATTCTGTAGAACACTCTACCCCCTACAGAGTCAGTTAAAATGAGATTATTTTCCTTTGCTATTCTATGCCAACCTCGGTTTACAGCTTAAACTTTTATCCCTAGACCATAATTTAAAATGCTATCCAACTCGCTCTAGAAAAAGTTGTATGACATTTCTAACTCATAAAGGCAGAGAACTTCATATGGACATGCTGGGATAGACACAGCAATAACACAATCTCTTCCAAGGACAAAGGTTGAACAACCCATCCCTCTTTACTTTCAGTGAACGGATAGTGTACAGGAAGAAATCAGTCACCACTTACAGATAACATCACAAACAAATAAATACATGAAACAAAGGCATTTCACAGCTCAAACATTCAAAGTCAAAACTAGTTTATTCGTCATTTTTCTCACTTTTGTTGTTTAATGCACTTCAAAGTACAAGACAGCAGATAACACAAAGGCAATTCTAGCTCAATCAGTTCAGCAAGTATAACTAATCATTTTTTTAAAATTCTTTCTTCTTTGCTACATTTATGCCTCTATGATTTTTATTCTTGTTTGCTACACTGCATAAAAGGGCTTGGTTTTGGTTTGTTTTCCTTTTGCAAAATCTGCATTCTCCTTCTTCCTATCTGCTCAGGTTCACTGCCTTTCATAAACAGCCATTTCCTTTTGCTCATGCACACGTATGACTTAAATTTCACTTGATGTCACCTCAGAATTAAAATTTCCCTCCAATTTGAGATAATATAAGCTATATTCTAAATGTATTCAAGCCCTGAACAGGGATGAGAATTTTGGTTTTACTTTCAGAAACCTCTCAGCTTGCAAAACATATTCCAGCAAACCCTTCCCATGATTCCTAATGTAAAGAGACAGGTTGCTTTTCTAAAAATCAAAATTAAGTGCAGAATGACACAAGTAGTTCAATAACCTGACCAACCATGAAGAATTATTATTTACAAATAGGAGTTAGTATATGCAAGGAGAACTGGGCTCTTGAAGACATAACAGGAAAAGAAAACATCCTTTGGTTTAAATCAGAGATGTCTATTAGACTTCAAATGGGAGGCAGCAAAATACTGAGGCAGAAAAATTAAATACTGTGGCAAGAGGTAGAACATAGTGACAGAGATACATTTGCCCTTACTGCTGTTCTTTGACAGGTACCAAATGACCATGTTTGTCTGCAAGAAAGATGTAATACACTGTGGAGACCACCACAGGCTGCCCAGTGGAGGAATGAAGGTGGTCGGGGAGCCAGAAAATATCAAGTTCTCCCATTATACACTGCACGCGGTGCAAATGCTTGTTCAGGCCACCCTGGATGAGAAATGCACTGTGTGTTGTTTGAGCAACTCATCCTTTTACTTATACACAATTAGTAAACAATGAACAGGGATCATGGATTCCACATAACCTTACAGTGACCTTGGTAATAATAGGTACTCTGAAAACACACAATGGTTACTTCAAATTACATAGAAACATCAGCTGCTTTCGGGCATCTTCTAGTTCCAACAGCCTTTTTAGGCATCACAAACTAAGAAGAGAGAGATTTGATATCTGTGAACTTATTCTCAGTAAGAGGTTTAACGTGTGACTTGCCAACATTATCCCATCTCCTTGATTCTTCAAATATAAAGTATCACAAATCACAAGTAATTCAGTGTTCCCTCTAAACAATACAGCCTCCTAAGCATGAGGGCCAGATTTTTGACATTAGGTAAAACCCCAAGGATTTGTCCGTTCACTGACAAATGTGCTTGCTCTAGCAATTGTGCCCAAACTAAGAAAAATGAGAAGAGCTCTTTCAGCAGAAAGTCTACTAGCTAAATTCTGAAGTGGGAAAAAAAAAAAAGTATTAAATGATGTATTAAAGATTTCCTTCTCTGTTCAACCTTGGATTAAGCACCTGTCTATTTCCCAGGTATTTAGAAAGACTATAAATAGAATGTAGCCTATTATTATGCATTAAAAAGTGAGCTTTCCATGTAAGAATGCCCTCTCTTGCCTGCTCTACCAGTTTAAGATATACATTTAACACTAACTGGTCCAGATGGCTTCTTTGCTTTCTCAATAGCCTTCGTAGCTTCCTTAAGTTGTTTTCTAAGGTCTTCCTTTGGCTAGCCATGTTTACAGCACTAGGAGAGGAAGAAACAAAGTAATTGTAAGGCTTGTTAAGAAGTAGTTCGTGTGCTATTAAAAGTGACCTTCCCACTTCCAGTTCTATTTGTTCTTCCTCTACCAAGTAAGTCAAATCATTCAGTTTAAAGTCTGGGCACTCTTCAACACTCAAATCTCTGAGAAAAGCATTCAAAGCTAAACCTTGAGATGTCCTGACCTTCTGAAAAGCTTAGAGCCACATTCTAAGAAAGTGACAAAGATGAACTCCACAGGAGGTTGAAATTTGCTGATATATTATATTATAATACAACACAACTGTAAGTAGCCTTCACAGAATCACAGAATCACAGAATGTCAGGGGCTGGAAGGGACCTTGAAAGATCATGTAGTCCAATCTCCCTGCCAGAGCAGGATCACCTATAACAGATCACACAGGAATGTGTCCAGGCGAGTTTTGAATATCTCCAGAGAAGGATACTCCACAACCCTCCTGGGCAGCCTGATCTAGTGTTCTGCCACTCTCACAGTGAAAAAATTCCTCCTCATGTTTTCATTAAACTTCCTATGCCTCAGCTTCCACCCACTGTCCCTTGTCCTGTCATCAGGCATCACCAAGAAGAGCCTGGCTCCATCCTCCTGGCACTCACCGTTTACATATTTATAAACATTGATGAGGTCACCCCTCAGTCTTCTCCAAGCTGAAGAGCCCCAGCTCCCTCAGTCTCTCCTCATAAGAGAGATGTTCCATTCCCTTAATCATCTTTGTGGCTCTACGCTGGACTTCCTAAAGCACAGGATAAAGAAACTGTGAGTCCCAGCAGTGCAGTAAGCATAGTGCTGGTCTCCAAATGCAGAAAATCCAAGATGCACATCTCAAAATGATTCGCACTATAGACAGACGCCTTTGCAAGCAGCAGTACCTTACAAGCTACTGTCCACTGTCCCTTCCTCAGTGGTTCATGACGCTACACTTCAGTGGAAATTGCTAACCCTTATCTATGCTCTCTGCTCACCAGAGCATTTCCCATTGTATTTCAGGTAAGGTCACCGAGGCTGGATTAAACAAACAACAGAGCTCTGCTAACCTGGATGACTGTGCCTGAAATGGACAGGGGTGCATAAACACAGGGTAGTTCATTCTGAGGAGTGGCATCGCACTGAACTTAATTTGGTTTAAATGCAGGTTACCACAGAAGCTAAACTTCAAGGCAGTACTGTGTACAGCCAGTCTCTACTTGCTCACTAGTGGAAAAGACTACTGTCCCTGGCTTGCTGTTAGGCACTTCTTAGGGAAAATTTGCAGACCCTCAGATTTCTCAGCCACATGATCCTAATTTCTTTTTCGGTAGCGTGATCCTACAAATACCAAAATCTTGCACCCAGTTCTTGAACCTAATGTTCAGTTTTGCTAACTCTTCCTCTCCAAGGAAAGCTGCTGAGATTTTGGCTTTGTGCTAGTGTCTATCTAGTTGACAACAAAAAAAATACCCCAGTGTTTATTAGCTGAATAAATACAAGAAAGGCAAAACAACCGCAAGTCACAATAACTGATACAGCAAATTGGAAGCTGTAAATTTTAACTATATTTCACAAGGTGTAACTTACTATCTTTCACATCTTATTCTCCAGTTAGACACATTCAGGTCTACGGATCATGTACTTTGGAATGTTGAGTACAAAAATGAAAATCTAACATACAGACTTTGACAGTCACATAGTTAAATCATTTACAGCAAACAAGCAAAATTAACAGGACTGTCCTCGGCAATCCAAAAAGAGGAGTCATCTATCAAGGTCTGAGAAACAGAATCTTCAGAAAAAAAATACAAACCCTGCTTGTCAGGTAATATATTTAGTCATTCTGAATGAAAGACAGTTAAATCAAAACACCTGTTATCATGTAGATTTACATTTACATATCTGAAAAGGAGATGGGATATGCCAGGTTAATCACCCTGTTTCTCTGCTACCCGATGTGAACCATGTACTGATCATTTTATATCCTTTAAAAAACAGCAAAATGTAGAGGAGAAACTCCTCTACATAAGATAAAGAACTAAGCTAGCAATTCTTTATGCAATCCCCAGTCTTGAATACCACAAAGTTTATAAATGCCTGCAAGGTTTGCTCAGTAGATGAGAGAGGAAGTACAGCAGTGAAATGTTAGCTGTGGTTTACATATTGTGCAGGTCATACTGGTGTCTCCAGAACTGTAGGTATGTATACCATGTAGGCTGGATGTATGCATATCATAGTTGATTGGGTAGGGCTGGGTGATAGGTTGGACTGGATGATCTTGGACGTCTCTTCCAACCTGGCTGATTCTATGATTTAATCACACCAGTTGCTCAGTGTTGAAAATTGGTGTCATATTCTTCCTGTTTCCTCAAAAACCTAACGAAACACGTTTCTGAACTCAGGATTGCATCCCACAAAACCATGACATGTTAGGTTTGCAAAGTGTGGTGTTCAAAATGGAAGTGCAAATCTTAGAGAGAGGTGATAAGTGATAAACTTGGCACCACCTGAAAACCAGAGGAACTTATTTCTAGGTATTTAGATCATTCTGGAAAGTTTATCAAAACTTTGCAGAAACAAAGTAACTTCAACCCAAATGCTCCACTTATCAATCTGCTCTGATCAAATTTAAGATTTATACTATTTCTTGCTGGCATGTGGAAGCAGTCCATAGAGGACCTTCAGTACGTATCACTGAATGACTTTTTCCCCAACATGGAAATGACCATCCATCTCTTGTCCAAAAATCAGGAAAAATGCCTATAAGCTGAGAACAACTGCAAGCAGAATAGCAGAATTTGTTGGATACCTTTATTAAAATCCACTGTCAAATAAAATTTTATCTTTAGTATGATGGTGAAGACAAAGACTGAAGCGGTATCTCATTCAAATCACACCACTCTTGTGAGATGGAATTATCTCAGTTTACAGAAGAAGAGGTTTGATCCTAACAGTGTTTGCCTGAAGCTCTCTGGTAAAGAAAAGCTTGAGCTATAATGACAGAGTGCACAGAACGACCCCTATTATCTTTTGGCTAAGCACTACTTTTAGAAAGCTCTAGTAGTTTATCATCACTGTATGGTAATGATGACTTTTCTCAGTCACAAAGAATTATGGTTTTTTATCAATGGTTCATGCTATATGCAAGTCCTTAGAAGAAATCAGTCCAAAGCAGGTGCACAGAGCTGTCAGACCTTGAAATTTGTTTTGAAACCAACCACCTGTTAGTGTAATTGTGTGGCTGTTTTTCCTGGCTTATGGGATTTTAGTTCAGCTGTTGTTCTCATGCTAACGCTTATTTCCTCCAGGAATCGGTCTGTCCACTTACACTGTCCTACAGATTTCTATGTGACTGTCTTCACAGTCCCATTCAAAGTACGTAGGCAGAGTGGCTGGTGTGGCACCCTTAATCACTAACATACTTTGTTTACAAAATAGCTCCTGAGTGCTGTAGGAAAATGCCTGAAAAACAGTACTTAACGTCCTCTGTGTCACACTTAATTGCTTAGATGACTCGTCTCTGTTTCTTGTTTGTTTCAGACAGTAACAAAGAACATTTACTCTTAATGGATGATCTCAGATTTACTGTTGATGCCTGACTCTCATTCTACTGATAACAGAGCACTGTTCCTGCCCCTGCAATACAGTCTGAGTCAGGGTTCCCATTAAAACCTCCTGTTTCTAACGATTTATAACTTCATCAGAAGTTGGCTCTGGGTTAGAGGTTAGGAAAGATACTCTCAGTTCACAGGAGCATTTACTCGAAAAAATCTGAAAAAAAGAGAAATCTGCCTAAGTGCGAGATGAAAGTGTAAAAATTATAATCAGAAGGACAATGGCTTAAGGTGCTTTTTGTAAAGGGGAAATGGCATGTAAGAAAGGCACTTAAAGGGCCAGTCAGAACTGCAGTTCCTTTATTCTCTAGACTGCTGTTTTCAGCACCCTTTGGACACAAGCCACCCCAGAAAAAGAACTGGACACTTGGGTGAGAACAATAGTTGAGCTGTTAGTGAAATGTCTCCTGCAATAGCCAGTCCCAATCATCCCGCAGCTCCACACTGCCCTCCAGGGAGGCTGGCAACAAAATTATGACTTTTCCCTCAGTTTCCCTCTGGCAGGAGATAATTCCTTGGGAGCAAACGCACGAAGCAAGTAAGAAAAATATAGCTAACGTAAAGATGAAAATATTCATAAGATATTTTGTGACATGAGAACAGTAAAAGATAAATCATCAAGATTAAGCATTCCATGTGTTCTTATTCATGCACAGATAGCTGCTATCCAAATGCCTTCTCCAAGCATCATATAAAGGAAACAATAAACAATTTCTGGGTAACAGTTCATAAATATATGTAGTACTGTATGTCCAATGAGCACAGCTATTTCATTGTGCAAGACATCATTATTGGGTTCAGGCATGATATGAAATGCGAGTTCTTTGCAGCCATTTAAAATAATTTTGGGACACAATAAACTGTTGACAAGATAGCTCCTATTTAAATGTATTGCCCATCCCCGACTGTAGAGCACTGTCTTCTTGCGTTTATCAGAAGGAACACTTCTAAAATGCATTGAGAAATTCAATTGTTATCATTGTCTTCACTTAAAAAGACTACACCTTTGTATAGAGTTCTGTTAAAAGAAATCCTGCTGCTTATCATAAGCACGTACTTCCCCAAAGTTCCTGTTTTTTTAGAAGTTTTATTAATTGCAAATGTTGTTTACTAGAGGAAAAGCGTGATTGAAGCTCTAAAACAAAGAGAATAGTTGTAACTTTAATCCTTTCAATAAGCCTTTGTTTCCCATTGACTAAAAACTTCCTAAAGGAAGTAGAGCTGCGAAAATCCAGGAAGGAATTAGATTTGCCAAATTCTGTTCCTACTTGGATGTAGATGCGAAGGCTTTGTTACTCATTGTCCAAATGTTTGAGTAAAAAAAAAAAAAAAGATGAATGATAAAAGGCCTTTTCTCCTAAGGTTGAAAATTATTAATAGACAAGCTTTGCCTATCATAGAATGCGCACTATGAACTTACATAACTTATAAAATAAATAATATTTTCATTGCTGCCACAGCATTTTTTGGTGATGGTTTCTTTTTATTTTCTAAGGGGAATTCAGATACCAGCCTGACCATCATACAAGAACCTACAGAAGTAGACAAATATGCCTAGGAAAACTCAAATTCAACCTCTTACTTAAATTAAGCATGCTCTGCAGCATCCAAAATAAGAGAAATCTTCAAAATCCCTTTCCATAACAATGAGTAATTGCACACTGGGAAGTGTACTATTGCAGCAATAAAGCTGAATTCCCTTAAGACCTTTCAGAGACACAACCAATTTGTTTTGTATTTTTTCCACACACTCCTTTTAACTCTGTACCACTTTGTGCTCTCCAGGTTTTAACTAGCTGAACATGTGGAGACTAGCTAAATATATTCTCATTCATTCCAAAGGCCAGAAGTTATTTTAATTCCTTATCCTAAAGACAATTCCTATCTCCTTCCCACCAACATGTCTAAGCTCTTAATTTCTTGATCAATAGTACAGTGGAAGAGAAAAGACTATTTGAGACACTATTTTTGTAAAGCACTATACAAGGATAGACTATGGAAGGTGCTGGCAACTTTTAACTTTTCATGGTCTTAGTGGAAGTGTTGTTTAGCATATCATGGCACCCAGCTCTTAAGCAAAATCAGCACTCTGTCAAAAGTCTGTCAAAAGTTTGGCCAGGCACAGCTGGACAACTGAGCTGGAAAGACTATGCTGTGAGTTCCAGTAGCCAACATAAGGCAAAAGAATGCTGTGGTGAACATCATATCCACCCTCTGCGTACTGCCAGCTCAAACCAGCCAGAGGAGAGGCTGACCAGGCATTATCTTCATCCGAAGCAGAAACAAATGCCTCTGGGTACCTAATGTGACATATTTACAACTACTATGGAAACAGCCATAGAGCATTTGTAAATATACAAATATGCACATGACCAAATTTTGGAACAGCTTCAGTTTAGGCTATATTGAATATAATTACTCATAGTGACTTAAAACTTGCTGTAATATTTTCCTGCATGTTAATACAAATAAGTGGAAGATATCCCCAAAATCACTAAAAAGTGTTAACTAGACCAAATTATAAAAGGAAAAAGAAGGGAAGAGAAGACAGAAGAGAGAAGAGAGCCCCTACATTTCTGCATTCCACTTTTGAATACAACAGTTGACAGCCCACTCCCTCCCTTTAAGATGGAAGATCCAGTTTTAATTTAAACTACAAACTGTTGACCAGGCCTCAGCTTGGCTTTGCAATTCACTATATGCCTGTGGGATAAATTATTTAGCATTAGCACATGGTATGTCATGTCTTGTTACTTAAGTGGAATATGGCTTCCATCCAGCTGCACCCACGGGGCCCACCGATTGGCTGTAGGTGATGTCATTTCCATTTGGTAATCCTTGGGAAGGCCCAAGGGACAGTGCTGGCTGCCCAGCAGGTCCCCCAATCCCTCCGCCTCCCACCCGGGCCCAGCACTGGCTTTGCTCCTACTTATCACTCTAAGGTTCACTGCAGACACTGCCCCAATTACATGAATTTCAATAACAGTGCAATGAAACAGAAGGTGCAGAGGATGAGCTATATCATCTGCACATCATAGTTTGCTTTCCTCACAGAGGACTTGAAATAAATTGAAATGCGTGTGGCAAAACAATGTTTTTGCTGCTGACCAAAATTAAATGGAAAATATTAAGGTGTTTATTTAGCCAAACATTAAATAATTCTTGTCAGTAATTCTTCCTAAAATCAGTCAAGTTTTCTGTTTTCAATTTATCATAGAATTTTGTTCAGAAAACCTCTTCCTGTACCACAAGACAAAGGGATTCTGGAAAAATTATGAGAGCACAAACTCTGGAAAATGCTTATTCTCAAAGTCTGGCAAAGGAATAATTAGCTACAGTGCCCTTTAAATAGCCAAATTCTGTTTACAGTTAACACCCTCATTATATTAAAAGGGTTTTCCTTTCAGAACCACTTTCAGATTATTTGCCCCAGAGGAAATACTCATTATGCTATTCACTATTGGAAGGTTCCCAGCGTAAAAATAAGGGTTATAAGGTTGGTTTGTTTCTACTGAATCTACTGACAGCAAAGTCAGAGAAATGACGAGAATTGCAGAGCTCTCTGTGGTACAGATGGCATTGTCTGCTCTGTGGTGAGGCATGAGATTTGCATCTGTCTTTTAGTTAAGGTTCAGCAGTGGTTCTGCTCAGCCTCCTGTTCTAAGTGACAGGTAACAGAAAAGACACAAATGACATGCTGAAAGAAAACCACATGTTTTGTTGCTGGTACATTAGTGTTTAAGTACACCGCACTGTACCCTACTCTCAGAATGTCATTTCTTGTGGTGAGTAGGTATGAAAACTGACTGTGATTTGCTTTCTCTGTTACTGGATCTTAATTCTTTGTAACAGCTTTACAGGAGAAGAAAGGACTTTGTGAAAGCTATGTGGTATTCTAGTGAAGTGCCTAATGCTCTGAGAGGGAGGCAGAAGGGGAAATTTGCAAGGGGATTCCCACAAGAAGAGATGCTAAACCAAAGCAGTACAAAGTGTTGTAAAATAAACAACTGTAGGACAGGAAGTGATGAACTCTAATTGATACCACAAGAGGGATTAGTTAATCAAATGTGAAAATTCAAATCTGAAATCTAAACCAGGACAGCTCTCCTTTTTCTCATCTGGTACAAAATAAACAGTCTATGGCCATAGGATCCAACAGCTGCATGCAACTCTGGTTTGTGTCCTTTGAAAGCTGGCACCTGCAGCAAGCCCCAGCCTCAATACTGGAACATTGACTTAAGCACCCAGCTGGAGGGAAACACCTGGATTTGCACTGATGTTCATTCTCCCCAAACTATCAGACCTACTTTAGGTTTTAGCTGACTAATAATAAACAACAGGATCAGCAGGGGCACAGCAGAGTGAAATTCTATCAGCATAAGGAAGATAGTATGAAGTGCACTTTGGTTTGGCTACCAAGCTGCCCCAGCACATTAGTCAGCCATCTCACAGGCCAATACATTATCCCTCAGATTGTAACATGCCTGAGCAAGAACCAAACACACCTGCTGCCTCAGAGCTGTGGCCTAGACCAGCACAGCTCTGCTGCAGCATGGCAGCTTTTACCTCAGCATCAAGCAGGGGTGGAAGTTAGGAGTCTTGTCAGGATGATGGCACTTTGGTGAAAATCTTAAGAATAGTTTGGGTCTTCTAATCCAGCTCCAGGTAGTGAGCAGGGACATCTTAAACTAGATGACACTGGTCAGAGCCCCATCCAAACTAACCTTGAATGCTTCCAGGATTGGGCATCCACCCCTTCTCTGGACAGTCTGGATCACTGTTTCACCACTTTCACAGGAAATGTCTTCTTGTATCTTTTAGTTTAAAACCACTACCACTTGCCCTGCAGAAACAGGCCCTGGTAAAAACCTGTCCCCATCTTTTTTATAGTTCACCTTTAAGTACTGCAAGGCTGCAACATGGTTTCCCCAGAGCCTTTCCTTCTGCAGGTTGAGCAACCTCAACTTTCTCAACCTTTTGTCAAAGGAGAGGTGCTCCAGTTCTCTCGGTCGTTTTTGTAGTCTCCCTCTGGACCTTCTCCAACAGGTTCACGTCTTTCTTGTGCTGAGGGCTCCACAGCTGGACACAGCACTGTAGGTGAGGTCTCACCAGAGCAGAGAGGGTAGAACCACCTCTCCCGACGTGCTGACCACGCTGTGAGGATGCAGCCCAGAAACAATTTTTTACAGGTTTTGGGGGGGCTAAAATGACCGTTTTGCCCGCCGCTCGCCTTCTGAAGACAGGCGGCTACAGAAAACAATTCTCCCACCTCTCGCGGTGAGAGAAGAGCCATGACCCTCATCCGACTGACGGCCCAGCCTGAGGTCGCCACTCAAAGTAACTCCTGCCCCACCCCTCCCCGCGGAGCCTCCCGCCGCTGTCACGTTCACAGCAGCGGGAAAGGCTCCGTTCTCGCGAGAGTTGGCCGGCGCGGGGCAGGCGCGGCAGTCTCGCGCTGCCGTCGCTTCGCTCGCGAGAGGTGTGGGCCTGGAAGTGGCGTGGCTGAGAAGCGCCGAGCCGAGCCGAGCCGAGTCTAGTCGTGAGGATGCCGAGCGCCGCCGGCCGTGGCCAAGGCCAGGAGCGCCGGCCGGGGAGTGAAGAGTCGTCGGCGGCCGATGTGGGTCTCTGCAGGGAAAGGGTGGGCGCGGTTTCAAGACTGCCCATCCCGAGAGGGGGAAGGGGCAGGGTTCGGCCTAGCGCGCGGTTGGAGCTGGTCTAGGGTCTGACGCTGAGGGGTCAGGAGGCAGCGGTCCCGGCGGGGTGCGGAGGCCGGGTCCGGGGCGCGGGTTCGGCTGGACCCGAGGGCAGAGCTGCCTTTTTTTTTTTACCCTGCCGGTCCACTTCCCCTGCTCTGGGCCTGGCCAGTTCGTGACTCAGTTGAAGAGCTTGGCCCCTCTCCGGTCACACAGCGCTTCCAGAGCCCCGCCGGAGCCCGATCTCCGTGCGTGGGGTGGAGGAGGAGGCTTTGCTTGAGCGATGAGAAACCGCAGAACCCTGCCCTGTCTCCGAGGCCACTTCTGCACTGGTGGCTCCCCTCGGCTCCCGTTGGCCTGACAGGGTTTTCTGACTTATACGTGAAGATAAGTGTTGAAAAAATTGTAGGCCACTGTTTCTTAAAGAATTAAAAATAAAGTAGTAATAAAAAATATCCGTTCATTTTTGTGGTAAAATCAATTTTGCTTGCTAATGAAAGGCAAAAAATATATCTCCACCAAGGAATTCTGCATATAGGTGGCTACCGTAAAATTACATATGGGCCACAATTCATCAGAAGTGGAGGAACCAAATAAAAGTTATTTAAAAGTAACATAGGTTCATGTATTGAATAGAATAAAATAAATAAAGCTTTTTTATTTGGAAATTTAGTAGAGTTTAGTTGGAAAACTAGAATTGTGGTCGCGTTGACGAAAATCCCTCATTTGTCTGTGTCTTATCGATAAGATTTTGATGGTAGCCAGTCAGGTTTGCTTTGGCTGTCACAGTGACACACAGGCTGGTGGATTTCCTCGTGTGCCAGAATATGGGAAGGAAATACTTAGCAATGGATCCACTTCTGAAGGACTCAATTTTATCTTTTCAGGAGTGGACTCTTTATAGAGGTATTCACACTAACTTCTTTGTAACATGTAATGATGCTAATGCATGTTTGCTGTTGGAGTTTCTTTCTCTTGCAGGGGACAGTTCTTTCCCTTGTGCATACCTAGGGGCTAATTGAGTTGTATTACCTCCGTTAACTCTGTAATGATTGTGTTAATTTTTCTTTGATATGTGTTTCTCACCTTCATTTTAGGATTATGCTAAGGAAAGATATGGAGTTTCATCAATGATACAATCCCAAGAGAAACCAGGTCAGTTAAAAAATGAAAGATTTTTTTTAAAAAGGGAAGGGGAGGAAGAAGGAAAAAAAAAGAAGTTTTATGCTTGATATCTTCAGTATTTGTTGCACAAATCATTTACCAAACTTTTTCATTCAAATCCTGCTGTCATTCTTTCCTTTTACTCAAATATATTTGGTACTCTTGAAGCTGCACTTGAAGTGCTTTGTCAAGTTTTGGGCTCTCCAGTGCAAAAAAAAGACATAAACGTTTTGGAGCTAGTCCAATTTTTCAGGAACTGGAAGAGGGTCTCTGAGGAGAGGCTGAGGGAGCTCGGCTCGTTCAGCCTGGAGAAGAGGAAGTTGTGGGGTGATTATTACTGTTTAAAGCTACTTAATGGGAAGATGGAGAGAAGATAAAAGCCAGACATGAAGGTGTGTGGTAATTGAGCAGGAGGTCATGGCACAAGTTGGAACACAGGAAATTATGATTTCTGAAGGAAAAAAACTGAATATGGTTGGATACTGGAAATGAGTCTTGAGAAGTTATGGAATCTCAGTCTTTGTGCTTGCTTGGAATACACCCTACATAGCTTGTCAGCTTTTGTCTCTGTCCTGTCACTGTCAGGTTTTTTCTTTGTTTGAAGTTCTATGGCATGCTGTAACAGTGCTTTGTACGAGTAGGATATCTGTCTGCTTATGCAGCCCTCATTAGTCCTGCATATGAGCACCAAATCCATTAATACTATATATTAGCGTGACTTATACTACTGTGGATTCAGGAAAACCTCATTTTCTACTGATGTGGAATTGGAATTTGGAGAGATTTGTCAGCTAGAAAACAATCTCCCAGGCCAGCATCCCAATTTTCATGTTATTTTCATATTATTCTGTGCATGAAACAGGAACAAGGGAAGATAATAGACTGGCTTCTTATAACTTCTTTATAGTGAAATGTAAAAAAGGAGCATCATCTGTGCTTAGGTGATTTTTTTTTCTCCTCTGAATGGTTGTTTTGATTGACCTCACTTAGGAAAAGAAATGGAGAATGTAGGGAGGAGAAGGCACAAAAGCAATCATAGATTGAAACCAACAGAAGGGAAACACTATGCCAAGAATGTAATGGGGCAAGAAAATCACTAGGGACTGTATTAACAATCATTATTGAATGAAATACATTCTAGCTGTCAAAGAAAGGAAAGTAAAGTTGGAATTGCATTATAAGCCAGCCCAACTGCTGCCCGCCATGGTCTCTTTCTTTCTGATACTGGGTCTTCTTGCTGATCCATTTCAACTATTAACAACAACTTGTTTAGCCATCTTAGCAAAGTGAAAGGGATCTGATGACTGTTGAAAGGGACAGGAACACAGCCATACATAGTTATGTGGAACCATGCAACAATGCATAAATTGGTGTGTGTAACCAAAGAAGTACAGTATTAAGAAAAAGGTACTTTATCCATGCTAGCATCTGACCGGTTAACCTGCACTGCTCACTGTAGGCCGAAAGATTAACCTGTTGGATCTCCTCTCCCTGCACTCTTCTGTAGAGGCATTTGTCTCGCTAGGGTTTCTGCAAATTGTTTCCTCTTCCATTTTCACAACCCATAGCAAACAATCATGTGGGGGACCCAAGCTGGCAGATTGAGATGGTGGATCAAATCCTACTCTCAGAGAGAAAATTTACCCTGCCAACTGTATCCTATTCAGAAGAAATATTGAAGAATACTATAGAGAAAAAAGTATGTTGAGAAAGAAAATGGCAAAAGCTACAGGAAGTGTAGGCTGAGTGCTGTGTTTAGATCTTTTGTCCCCTTGGCCCTTGATTGTAATTTTGAAAGAAGAAAAGTCTCAACCAGTGTATGAACATGATGGGTAGGTTTTCCAGTGGGCTGCTTAAAATACAACCTGCAACACTCCTGCCGTTCGTGTTTTAGAAGATGCTTATCCTGAACACCAAAATGAGGTAACAATAAAACCCAGAATACCTACAATAAAAGACTTGAAGATCAACCTAGTCCCTTTCTTGAGACTAATGCCCTCTTCTTTAAAGATTCAGCAGTTCCTGACAGGACAGCTCTTATCAAAAGACTCATGGGAGAGTGAAGTCATCCCTCAGCATCGGTGGTGCTGATGCTTTTCTCCAAAGTATTTTGCTTGTATTGAGTGTCTTGAAGGTACTACTACTTGAGGCACAGGGGGGTGGGGAAGCACAAACGTGGGTGTTCCCATCTGTCTGTACAGTATTGATTTTGTTGATTTCTGAAGTCTGTGTGGGTACGTGCCATTTCTAATGAATTGTATGATGTGCAGATCCACATACCATCTGGTAGCTGGAACCAACAGACAATACAGATAGCACATATATGGGTAGGAGCTCAGTTGGACACTTGCAGCACTGCTGTTTTCAGCTTTGCTGTAGTAGCTGCACTGTCCTGAGGATACTTGGCTGAACATGGGAAATTAAAAAGCCTAGAGTGATCAAAACAGATCACTCTCCTTTCCAAGGCACAGGCTTATTGTTCATTTGCCGTACTCATAGACGATTCTCTGCAAACAAAACTTTTCATGTGTTCACAATGTTGTTGAATAGATGCTCCACCCTGTTCTACTGATTTTAAACACACTTTTGCCTCCATTCTTGGCTCACTTCAGTCTTCTGCTAGTATTGGCTGACCTGGCTATCTCATGTTCTCACTTCCTGTAACAGCATGTCTTAAGTCCTTCCTATCTGCTTGAGGCTATGATTGCTAGTTAAAACTCCATTTACTTTTCTGTTTTTCTCCCTTCAGCCTTACCTCTTATTTCACTTTCCTGGAAGCTGCTTTCATCTTATATTGCTTTTGGCTTTCAGAATTTTCTTTATTAAACTTCCCTTTCTCAAATGTATCCAAGATTGTAAAGATGTTGGCACTTAACAGAGACAGCAGAAACATTGACCATACTGTTCAAAACACCATGTTGCAAGAGAAGTGAACTTAATAAACAGGCTGATGTGACAGGTAGGGAATAAGGGTTTAGGGGTGGCAAAGTAATTTTGTCTTATATAACTCACAGCTTTTGGGATATGTATCCCCCATTTTGGGATATGTATCCCCCATTTTGGGATATGTATTCCCCATTTTTAGAAAGGTTGGAGTAGTGAGAGAAAGATAAAAATATTTAGCATGTTGAGAAGAGACAGTGCTATACATGAAGGAAATGAAAAAAAGTATAGTTCCCCCTTAAAGATGATTCAGAATGGCAGCAAGGGTGAGGTAGCATGCATATTGATTTGGGGCTAGAAGTACCATTTCAGACTTGCAAAGTGTTTGAACTTTGTTTCAAACTTCTGTTCCCTTCACCGCAACTGTAGCATGGTTTAGAACATCTTTGTATTATTTAATTGTTTATACGTGTGTGGCACAAAGAAAATTATAGCTTGCATTTGTGAAAGAACAAGTAGGTGGTAGTCTGAAGAGTGTGGTGGGAAGACTTTAAAGGTGAGAGCAAAGCTTTGTTTTTATCATGGGAGAGATAGAAATGAACTGAAAAGAATTCCAGATGAAATGATGTGTGAGAGCACAGGGGAAAGATTTGAGCTACATATGGTATATTTGTTGGACAAAACATAATGAGTGACAAAGACAAACTATTGCTTACATTAGGAAATAAACATTATCATCAACTACTGGCATTTTAGAAATAAGAGGAAAATACTAGATTTGGGGAAAGTTGAAGGAGGGAAACAAAGTGACATAAAAGTGGCTACATGTAGCTCTCTTCATGGAAGCTCATTGGCAGGACCAGAGGCAATGGGTGTAAGCAGAAACACAGCAGGTTCCCTCTGAACATCGGGAAACACTTTTTTTTAGGGTGATGGTGACCAACTGCTGGCACAGGTTGCCCAGGGAGATTGTGGACTCTCCATGGAGATACTAAAAAACTGTGAGAACTCATTCTTGGACAGCTGGCTTCTAGGCGGCCCTGCTTGAGCAGGGGGTAGATCCTTTCCAATCTCAGCTGTTCTGTGATTTGCTTTTAGAAAAAAAATGACTTTATGATGTTGTGGTGGTTTTTCTGTTCTTGCCTTTTTTTTTTTTCTGCCTTTTTTTTTTCTTTAATATATATTGTTCTATTATCCTTTTTATGAAAGGTGAGATAGTTTTTAATAATTCACGCCATGGAGAAATTTTTGTGTTCAAGATGTCTTGTTTAGTCTTAATGAAACATGAACCATCATGTATCTAAAAGACATTTAAATATATCTAATGCAGATAGTTTCTCAAGCGCTAAGGATCCATAAAAAGACTTGCACCTCATTCTGTCTTGCACCTCATTCTGTGCTTGTGCCTGGAAAATGTTTTAAGTTTCTGAGAATACAGCTTTAAGTTAACCGAGGTAATTTTAGCTGTCTGAGTATCAAACTCTTAGAAATAATAAAGCTCATGGGTTGTACTGGTTGCACGTTTTCTATAATACTATACTGATAAAGTTTGAATATCAGAAGTTGCTGGCAAGTGATAACATCTTTATCCCCTTTTTCCCTTCTCCACTGCACACATGCACACACATTATTGATATATTTGAGTCAACTTCTGATGACATTTCTTTGTATGCTTTCATTCTGTTCTGGTTTTGATATGTATCTCTGAAGAAGAAAAACTACATTGCCCTGAACATAAGCTAATAAACAATTTCAGCCTGTTAAAATTCCCTCTGCAGAATAATAGACTTGCATTGCAAGCTGTGACGGGTATTCAGAGATAGAGGGAAGTAGGCCAGAGCAGCAGATGGTAACCTAGAGTAGGCAAACTGCAAAAGTTCTGGCGGGAAAAGTCTGGAGTGAAAGTGTCTTAGTAAATGTAATGTTACTTTGAAATAAGGGAGAAGTCTGATGAAAGGCAGGGATGGAGTTTGCTTGTGTTTCAAAATAGAATAGAATGATAGAATATCTGGAGTTGGAAGAGACCCACAAGAATCTCTTGTGTATCTCTTCCCACAGGAGACCCACATTGGGTCTCACTGTCTCACTTGAAGATCTTTTTTGTCTGCTAAGCAGTGTTTTTAACCATGTACAATCTATAAATTAGTAAGTGTAGCTCTTAGAACTGTTGAGGATCTATGCAATGCTGTGTGTAGCCTCTAAATGAAATCTTTGAGACCATGTAAAAATACATTTGGCCAAAAATCAACAGAACCATACAGTTATTTCTTCTGGAATAGCTTCATTTATAATAATAAAATGCATCTCAAGAGTAATGGCATGCACCCAGCATAGTGGCAAGTTCATAATAGTTGTATACAATTCTTAGCATCCTGAGTTATTTAAAAATATTTACTTTATAGTTTCTTTTTCCTTTATTGTCCAAAATCTGTCCTTTCCAAGCCATACATTCCTATTGTTATTTAGCTTTCTTAGCTACATAGAATTTGAAGGGTTCTTTCTGGTGAACACAATGATAGTAGTGCTTGATCAGGTTGTCAGGGACACTCAAAATAATTTTACTGGTTTCACAGTATTACTCTTCTTGCTCTGAAGTGCCAATGATTTAATCAAATCTTATATTTTCTAATTGCACTTTTGATTTCCTTCTCTATTTTAAATATTTTATGGTGATACTTGCCCTACTTACAGAGAATGGATCTCATCACCTCTGAGCTGTTGTTTCGCTGTGTTCAACACACTAGCTTTCATGTCCCACAGTGGAGCAGGGCAGACATCTCCTAGCTAGCAGAATTTCAGACTAGTAAGTGCAGGTAGTACAGTGCAGCACAGTGAAGTCCTATCAAAAATAGTGTAGTCATGCTGGGTTCTGCCATCCATGAACTACAGTAGGTCTTGTTTTTGGTTTAGTGCAGTTCAACCCTGCTACGTAACTCAAACAATAAGCTTAAACCAGTTTAAAACCACTTGCTCAAATAGGATTCACTGAGAAAGGAAATGGGATCTTGTGTGCTTTAAGTACATCTGTTATGCTGTGGATTTATTTTAAATTTTAGCAATGGTGGAAAATGTATTTGGAATTTAAAGTGAAAAATGTTTTATTTCAAACCCCCCCCAAACTGTTTTAAATTGTGTTGTTTTTTGCTTTTTTAAATTTCTGTAATTCAGATAGAGTTTTGATCCGAATAAAAGACTTGACAGCAGAGAAGGCTGATGAAGTGGTTTGGGTTCGTGGCAGAATTCATACGAGCAGAGCTAAAGGTGAGATGCCTCCAGGGTTTCTATTTTTATTTCCCTATATTGATGGTATAACCTGAATCTTTATTTTGGCTTCATGACCCCTTGGTTATGTCTTGCATACAAGAAAACTTTACCACCAGGTTACTCTTCATTTTGATGTGTTAACTTTTCTTTTTTTCACTTACCTTGCCCCAAGAGGTTAAAAGGAAATTTTGTTTTCAGCTGATTGGAAATTGGCCATTACTGTTACAATGTAGTAAAAATAAATTATGGTTTTATCATATTACTAGCTAACGTGTGAACAATTGTAGAGAGTGACTTAAAAATACTGTAGTCATTCTCTTTTGGGTTATAATAGTTGTGAGGTAAAGCAGTTACATGCTTCTACTGTAAAACATACTTTTGTTAGAAATGTATCAGTTTTCAAACAGGCCATATTTATTCTGCTGCATATGAAAATTTTCACTGGACTTTTTCTTCAAAAGGAAGCAAAAATATTTGCTAAATTTTGAGAATTTTTACTTTCAATTATCAGCGTCTGATTATATAAATTAGAATTTAAAATAAGAAACATCTTTATTTTAACAAGACAAAGGGAAAACCCTTTTACATATTCTCAGTGGTGTGGGCAGCCCTGCTTGGCTGACAGCCACATTTCTTCCCTGAACTCAGAAGTCCTCTCTGGAGATCAGTTTGCCATATGCAAACTTAAATAGGCTTTGGCCTTTTCAGTTGACATCAGATGCTGACAACTGTTGTACTGATTTCAGTTATATTTGGCAGCTCTGTAGTGAGATATAAATACCTTGTCTTCTCAAGAGCTGAAAAAAAAAAGAACATAAAGAAACAATTTTCACAAATGAAACTTAACAATTGTCTTTGAATTGAGAATAATGCAAATTAGGAATGAGAATCCAGTACAGAATGCTGTCACAGATACCAGGTTCATTTGTCTTTTTGAGCCTTCATTTTCTTAAAAAATACCCATTTTAATGAGCGTCTATAATGCAGTTAGTTAAAATAAGGAACTGCATGGAAATACATAGATATAATTCACATTTGAATTTATATTAGAAAATTTAAATTTAGGGAATCCTCTGTGATTTTCCCAATAGTTCTGTCATGAGGTCTTACATGGAAGTCATTCTTTCCTGTAAATAGAAACTGTCAACCTCAAAAGCTGTGAAAGAGTTGACCATTATAACTTGAAGTTGTTCAGACAGGAGACACTGTTACTGTAAGTATACAAAGAGGAGTATCCATATGGCTTTTTATTTTGCAATTGTAGGAAGAGTTCAGACAACAGTTTATTAAAGTCAGGTGTCTATGCAGACATTTAAAACAATGTAAAATTCAATGGTTGCTTATTACTTGTCTCTGTATTGCACTTGCATATAACATGCAAGATATTATATATATTTACTTGAGTCAGAGTAACATATGTGTAACATGACAATATTAAGTTATGAACTGTTTGCCATCCTTCACCTTTAACCTCAAGAAAGACCATTTTTTTTTTGTTAAACAGCAGTGCTTATTTTCAAAACTGTTTAACACAACCCGAAAAATGAAAGCTAATGGTGTTCATTATGGGCATGAAGTGTTCTCAATTTGTTGATTGTGCTTCTTGTTCATTTTTGGTCTGACAACACAGAACAATTCTGACATTCAGGGAATGCTGCATGCTTGTTTATTTAAGCTCTGGGGGAAAGAATCTTAAAAGAAAAGCAAATGTTTAAGAGTAAGAAGTAATATTAGCCTTTCCCACACACATTGTGGTGCTATTCCTACCATTATGAAAAGGAAAGTCTTGCAGGAAACGGGAAAATCTTACACAAAAAAAATGTTAGTTTTCTCAGAAGCTCAGATTTGACTCCTAAATAACCAGCATACCCTTTATTTAACCCCATCTTGTTCTGACCAATAAACAAAAAAACCTGAAATGTGAGCAACTGCAGAATCCAGCTGTCTCATATAGCAGGTCACTTATGATGTCTGGTGGAAATTAACTGAAGGATGTGTAAAGAATGGGGTGTTGGGAATTTCTGTGGGTTATGCTAAAATTAAAGTGCTTGGGGCCCTGTTTTTTTTTTTTAATCATTGATTGAATAAATGCTAATTTTGGCCTATTTTGAAGCTACTGATCATATTTATCACCAAAAAGCAGTTGGGAAATCAGTCAGGGTTCTGCCAGGCAGCTGGGACTTGTGCAGTATGCTAGACCTGAACTTGGTTTTGGTTTAGGAATGCAAAGGTTTATAAAACATCAAAACAATGTCTCAAAATAAAGAGTACCACCAAAAACAATTTACATACTGGACCAAATTTTGTAGTAAGCCATCTAAAGTTTTCTTTGCTAGCAGATGTGTGTAAATAGCGATGTATTAATTTATATGACCAAATAGCTTTTACTCTTCATAGAAATCTGTTCCTTACATCTTTTTGTCTCATAAGGTCTTAGCACTTACATCCAAGAAAGAGAACATTCCTATTTGGTTTTATGTGCTTACTTTTGATGGGTTTCTCTATGTGATGTCTTCTCTTATTTGTTCAGTGACTAAAAGTTCCTTGCATTAGACTGAGTCAGACATTTTAAACCAAATTACTTTTGAAAGTTTTCATCTGTATAGGAATTTTTGTGGGACACAATATTGGTTTGTTTTACAGAAACTTAGTTTACTGTTGAATGTGCATGAAGTTAGTCTTGTACTTTTCACTTAAATACCATGTAAATATTGTGAAGTACATGGAAAACATCCCGTAATTATTTTTTGGTTCTTTTTTCTCACCCTGATGCTTAATTTTTTCTGTATCTTCATCTGGAAAGACATTTAGTAATGAAGTAGATTTGATTATGGATTGTCTTTTTGATACTTTATTTTGCATGCCTTGAACTCTTTTGGGAAAATTTCTGTTTCCTCTTAGAGTCATTGTAATTGATATTTTAACCATTCCTATCAGGGAGGTTCGTTTGATCACTTATCTTCTATGTGATTAAAAATGGCTATATTCTACAAACCATCTGATTTCCTCGTAAGAACAACTACTGTTACTCATGACAAGAAGATTTGAATCCTTTTATGATGCAGATATTGATCAGACTCCAAGTGGTTGGGATTAAGTACAACTGCCAAACTTTTGCTTCTGGTTACTGTGACAGCAGGTCCTGCCATATATTTCACTGTCTTCTCATTAAGTTGAGGGACATTTTAGCTGTCTTCAGCTGCGCATTTTTTTAACAACTTATATATCATTGCCAAAACTTTGGTCATGTTTTGCTAAATTATTAGTGTCTGAAAGCATGGAGACAAGTACAGTTTTCTAGGATACACTGTGTCAGACCACATTGTCAGTAAGAAATACCGAGATGTCAAAGATGTGAGATACACTTTGCTCATCCAAAGAAACTGAGTGTATTGTGTCCCATGGAAAAACTCTGCTTCATTTGTTGCCTTACTGAATCTGAAACATAGGCATGTATACCAGTGAACTCTCTTTTTAATTTCTGAAGCCTGTATTTTTCTAATTTAAATCTGCGGCTTAACATTTGCCTACAAGAAATATGTACATCCATACCTTATTAGCTTCTTTACTTATTTAGCTTCTTTACTTACATATTGCAGCCTCTGGAATAAGAATTGTACTCTTGTGTTCTGAAAATAGTGCATTTCAGAAATCATAATCATAGGACAAATTTTGTTACTTCCAATAATTACGGCGTTAATTTTTAGTAGTATTTTATACCAGGTTTGTATGTTTGCTTTTATTTCCATCAGATTGTGTGTCAAGTGTTCAGCATTTATCTTCTGATACTGTTTAAATTAGCTGCAGGTATACATCAGGAATGGTCATCTACATAATTAAAAATTAAAACTGAAAGCAGCTTTTAATGCCAGTTGATTTTAATGTTTTATAGGCTGAGTCAACAGTAGCTGGGAAATAGCTATCTATAACAAAGCTTCTGGCTTCTTCCCATTCTCACCATGTTAATGGAAATGTTGTAATGTTATGAGTCAGAACTTGGAATTAAAATTATAATGATGCCTTTTATCAGATGCTGGTACAACAATGAAGTGTTTGTTAATTTCTCTCTCCACCGTATTTCTTTAAGTTAAGGAGTAAATTATTATTAGACATGTTAGAGAAATATGAAATGAGTGTGTGTCAGCTAAACAGGTTAGAAGGGAAATTGCTGACTTGGAAATAGGCATTTTAAATGTCAACAAAGCTCTGCGTAAATTATTATTAATTCCTATCAACTTCTTTTTTGCTAAGCTTTTCATGAATAAATTGCTGTTACTGGAATTTTTACTTGGGTCTTTTAGATTCTTGTCATTCACCAGAATCAATACTCTTTTTGTTCCACTTCATTCTGAATGTGTGTGGTGTATCATAGAATGAACATTGTTGGTTTAGTCCCTGTGGTGCAAAATCAAGCCTATTTCCTAGAGCAGTTTTGTAAAGTGAACTCTGAAGCTTTAATCCGAGATGATAAGAAAAAACTTTTAAAATAATGTAGACCCGAAGTAGTTGTGAGCAGAGCAACAAGGGAAAGTGTGCTTCACTTCTTGCAGTTGAAGAACAGTAGAGTTTAAAGGTTGTGATTTCTATATATTTTTTTTATCTAGATATTATTTGGCTTGAAAATAATAAGTTATTTTTAGAAAAGGTCAGTTCACGTGTTTGTAGATGTAAGGCAGAATTGCTTGATTTATCTTAGTGTTTGCTCTGTGTGCAGATGCAGAGCAGACTAGTTTGGTGTAGCTATTTGGGTGTGGGGACTGTTGAGGGAGAGACACACTCCCTTAGAAGCTCAGCTTAATATTAAAGTAGTAAAACATTTTTTCTCATTCACAAAGACCTCAAGTAACTTGTCCTTAATACACCTGTGTTGTTTCTCTTTGTATTCAGGGAAGCAGTGTTTCTTAGTCCTGCGTCAGCAGCAGTTTAATATCCAGGCTCTTGTGGCTGTGGGACAGCATGCAAGCAAGCAGATGGTAAAGTTTGCTGCCAAGTAAGTAAGCAATTATATCCTGTTGTCAGAGTAAACAATGGTGGGAACCAGGACTCCCAGGGGTTGGGACCATTTTCACACATTAACATCAATGCTTCGTTTGTCTTAAAATGTAGTTATTTAAATTGTCAGCTCACTATTGCTTTGAATACATTACACTGACAAAAGATAAAATAGAGAACAGGCTTGAAATTCATTCTGAACTGCTGAAGCAGCATTCTTTTGCCATAGACAACCTACATTTACTTTCAAGCTGGCTAACAAAAAGTCTGGCAAGCTGAGCTTAGTCGGACACTTCATTTTGTGGGTGGTGTTTGTGTGTGTTTGCACATGCCCAGGGCTTTTCTTCTACAAAGTGTAGTAATGCATTTTATAGCTAGAATTGATTCGAAGAAGTTCATATTGCAAGTGGCTTACCGAGTTGAAGAAATTAGGAGAATCTTCTGAGCAGTTAATTTATCTTATTTACACCTTATTTTTGGCATTAGAACATTTAATAAGGAATTCAAGTTACTTTAAAAAATATTTGTTTAGGGGCTAATAGTTAGACTTGCCAATCAAACAAGTATTTATTGAAGCAATTTAAATTCAGTTATTTGCTTTGTTCTTAGAAAATAATCTTCTCATGCTACCTAACTTAAGATTGTGCTTTAAGGTTGTCCACTACTAAACATACTTACATGACAAAGGTATTTTAATAGGAGAGCTTTTAATCATATATTTCTACTTTTTCAGAAACAGAAATGTGGATCAATTCAGTGCAATAATCTGTTTAACATGTGGCACTTCAGTTTCTTCTGTGTAGTTCTTGGCACTACTCTCATGCCTGGGAAAGGAGCCCCCACTAATTATCTGTAAAAGTGCTACAGCCTTCAACCTTCAATATGTCAGGGAGAGGAAGGATTCATTATAGTGTAGACTTCCAGAAGCCAAGTTAAGAAGGTTAGGATAATGCTTCTGCTGATGAGGTTCAAGGCAACGGGAAAACAGAACCAGCAGTGTTTGCTGTCTGGCGATGCTTAGTGTTGGCAGTGCCATGTGAAGCATGCTGTTTACAGGTGTTTATGAGCCAAAGTGAAGTGTTTTGTTTCTTCATGAAATAGTTTGTTCTCTCCAGTGCTTAGAATCTTTGAAAAGAATTAAGTGTATAATCTACTCATTCCCCAGTCCATCTCTCTCTAACCTACCAGCTGTGTGCCTTTACTCTCTCAACAAATTTGCACTACAGAGCAGCGAAACAACTCATAGAGTTCTGATGCACACTCTTCCATTCTCCAATTCTCTCCAATATCTCTCTTCTTCAGTTTTCATTCCTCCATAACAGAGTTTCTTGTATTTCATGAGTGGCATATTTCAGTGGTTAGGAGCTCATGAGAGGGAAGTTGGTCCCTAGTCTTTTCTTCCATATTCTGATTTTGCCACTTAGAAGTCTTTTGTGACTTTTTTTTTCCTTTTTCATTTACTACTAATACTTCTTTTTATTCTGTTAGTTTTCTCTCAGGTTAGTGATTTAAACTAGGTCACGAAGGTCCAGAGCTAACAAGGAGTTGAAAATGGTGGAAAAGGCTATCTGGAAAGAGTTGAGGGCAAAACTCCTTTATCTTTTCACAGCAGTGAGCTGTTAAATTAGGCAGAACCTCATCTTTAGGTTCTTTCCAGCTCCCTGTTGTCTCCTTACGTTTCTTGATGTAGTAGATCTGATTTCCTCCAAGTAGCCAGACTCATGTTTGTACTGAGTTTTGACTTTTCATTCTTCTTTTTGTGATAGCATTTGCTAGCTAAATCCTGATACTTCAGCCTCTCTAATTTATAGCATGCATGTTTTACTCATTATTTGTGCTTCTGAAGTGTTCACATGCTTATCTTCATGTTCTTTGAATGATTGAACTTTCTTTGCTATAACCTTCGGAGTTTATTTTTGGAGGCTTGCTTTTGGTATTTTAACACCATCAGTGCAATCATCTTCTTGTGATGCCTTCCTACTAACAAGCCTATTATTTTAATACCCTGCCATGCTCTCCCTTTCTCCAGTGTTTTATCCCCTTCTGCAGTTTTGTCTGATGTTACCATTGTAAGCTGCCTCTTGTCCTTCAGAGGCTTCTGCTGACTTCTAAGTGGTCACTGTGGCACTAACACCTGAAGCACAGCAAGAGAACCTGCCTTGTCTTCAGGCACTTTCCTGCTAGTCTTCACCTGCTTTGGAATGATGACATTATTACTAGCAGATGAGACTGGTCTTAGATGTCTAAAAATAGCTATATTGTTTCCCTGCCTTTCTCAGTGTCTTTTTGTCACCTCCCCTCGTTTCCTACACATTAAATGAGGAAATACACATTTATTGAAGAAAACATTTAACTGAAATTCTTTACATTTCAATTAAAGCAAGCTAATCTTTTTCAGTGGTAGCACATAAACTTTATTTTTCATGTGCTATTTTCTCTTATTTTGATACTGGGTCCAAAACTTTTTCAAAGTAACTTGTGAAATTCTGCATCTCAAGTTTTTAATGAGAATTGATTAGATCATCACCATTTTTTGTCCAAATATTCATAAATAATAAACAAACCAGTTCCTCTTTTAGATATTGGCACATGGAAGCCAAGAACTTTCATAATCTTCTGTGGTCTAGCAATATTCACATAGTAATTGTCTCCATTATCATAGGAATGTAAGTTCTTCTTAGAGATAGATATTAAAATACTGGTTTAACTCTGTTTTACAAAGAAATTTCTGTGAATTTAACTAGGAAAATTTTCTAGTTGAACTCTGGGAACATACATAACCAACAAGATAGAGACAGTTAAGATACTGGATTGATTACTGTAGGATTATTAATGCTTTTCATCAGGAAAAAAAAAACAAAGAGCCTAGTCCTGCAATGGATGCTAAGAGAAAGAGTTATTTGTCGCTTTCAGACAGCAGAGATGCCAAGTGGTGCAATTAGTGATCTATCAACATGCTTTCTTTTCCATAAAGTATTGGGTGTGGTCAGTTTTGGTTTTCTTTCTCTTTTTATGTCAGCATTCAGCTTTTTCCCCCACTGCTACCCTACTACCATAGCCACAGTGGTATGATATAGCAGTTGGGAGAGGTGTTTAACAGGTTCTAATTTAGCTGCCTAAGCAATGTGCCCTTGCTCGGGAAGTAATTTGAGGCCTCTTTATTACAGACTAGAGAATGAAAATCCAGAAAAGAGATTAAAAAAAAAAATTAAATAAAATTGGGTAAATCTGTATGAAAATATTTCATAATGTAGAAAAATATACCCATGTTCATTAGCTAGATAAATGTGTAATGCCAGGAAAACTGCTGGATATTGCAAAAATATTTTCTTTATCCTTTTCTATTTATTTTTTAATCAGTTATCTGGGAGAAAGTGTCAAATCACAGAAAGTTTGAGGGTGGCACAGAAATTGCAATGGTGAAGTAGAGGCTAGGAGTATATAGTAGCCAGGTTTCATTTAGAGTAATCCGTTTGATACTTTTAAGTGTGAATTTGTACTTTGGAGGCCATTAGTTCAGATTTGGTGTCTTTTCAGGATTATGTAGGAAAGTAAGTGATGTGAAATGTGAGGTCATGATAGATAACTGCCTTAACGGGAGCCCATGCCGCTCTCTTACCTGCTATGCTGTGAGATCTCTTGGGTTTTAAAAAAGGAATAACATGCCATTGATGTAAGATATGCCAGTCATTAGACTATTCCTGGAATATTTTGTCCACTTTTGCTGTCTTTGTGTCTGAATATATGTCAAATTGGAAAAGGTTGATGGTGAAGCTGCAAGATTAAATTATATGTGGTGAGGCAGATCTGCCTTCCTGTGAGACTAAAGAAAACTCTATTCTATCCAAGAGAAATTAGAAAGTAATTTAAGTAGTAAGTAAATCCCAGTCTGATGTTACCTATGCAAGAAGATTTGCTGCCAGTGGAGGGTTCTTTACTTTGCAGATACAAAGGTGTTACAAGATGAAATGAACAGATGGTGAAGCTAGGCAAATTGAGAAGGAAAATGAAGTGAAAATTTTTTTTCAGTGAAAATGATTAAAAATATGTAGTGGCTTTGTTACTTAAACTCTTGCTAAAGAAGATAGGTTTTGTATTCTCGTTTCTTTTTATTTTTCCCCAGAAGATACACAGATTCATCCAGATGTTAGAATGTTGGCTTAGGAAACAGATGGTTGTATTTTTAGAATGGAGAGTATTCAGTGTCAGTTAGCTGCCTTTTCAGAGGGCTTAATGGATACCTACTGTGTTTGTGCAGGCAGTATTACAGGTGCTGCTGTTAACTCCAATACAAAATGTTTGTACTTTTAAGTATTTATCAAGTGAAATAACTTTTTCAAGGTAAACTCTGTTGCCTTCAGCTCTAACTTACATGACATTCAGTTAAAGGACCATTGGTTATTATGGTTTATGGCAATTATTTGATATGTTTAGATTTAATAATATACTTAAATAATGTGTGTGTGTGTATATATATGTTTGTGCAGTCTGTGTACAGAAAACACTGAAGGAAAAAAAAAACCAAAACCAAAAAAAACTCTGAACCAAGCATAGATGCTTCCATTAAGTAAAACATTTTCTGTTTGAAGTCTGTAAATAACCAAGTTTCTTGCAATTCCTTATACTTCTGATCAAGACAATGCTGATTGTGATTCACTGAGGGAGGCCCACATTGGGTTCAGCTTGCAACATGAAGCTGTTGATGAAAGATGTTGTCATACAGACTGCAGTATTGCAATCCTGTGGTTAAAAGAGAAAGTCTTGGCTAATAGGCATGCAGATAATTAAGAGGGACATAAGGCATCTAGTGGACATTTTTGTAATTATAGTCCTGGGATTTTGGAAGGAACATTGCATACATTTGTTATACAGAGGAATTTATTAGCATTGGACCTTATGAATCTATCACTAAAATAGGTTCTTTAATAATTAAACAGCATAAAGATGTCACCTGTCTTAGTGCATCCTAGTTTAGTTTCTGGTCATTTATAATATTGATTACAGGTAGAAATACTGTTGTCTTTAGTGTAACTGGGACTAGCTTTGGCATGTTTTTCTGTGACTTGTTCACTTTTTTTTTTTTGTTTGTTTGCTCAGGTTTTTTTTTCATTACCCAGGAAAATGTTATCAAAAAATCACCTAGATGACAGTGCTGCTGCTGCAGAGTACTTTTTACGGTAGTTAATTTACCCTTTGCTGTAGTTACCAGTATTTAGTTAAGGCATCTTGGTTTTTTTGTAACTTGAAGTGAAATTACCATTTTAGTCACATTCTTGAAATTACTTGTTGGGATCACGAAGACACCTTCTAGGTTTCTGTATTTTATAATTCATACATTGTGTTAGGGATTACAAATTTTTCCAGCACTACGTCTTGCTGAATGTGGTTCAAACAGAACTGAAAACAGGAGCTTTTACTTCTGTGCCAGTTTGGATACATAGTCTGAATGAGCAAAAGCATGTTTTCTAACTATCAAATGAAAGTTTAGAGTAGATGATGAATCTTTGTAAATACAAAGGTAGGTCATATGCAGTAGAAAAGAAAAGTTGGTAATGCTTTTGTGTGCCCTGGCAATTACATGTGTATTTGGATACAGGGGTCTCCACTGATAGGAACTGAGTTCAAATATATTATGACAAATTATGGCAAATTTAATGGCTAAGGGATGTTATAGTTTTAAAGTGCGTTCCAGACCAAGAAACACACAGCTTTAATTGCAGCTCCAGCTTAGAGAGGGTGAAAAAGTACGTTTAATCACAAGTGCAGAGTTTTAAGGTTTTGTTATGCAAGTTTTCAAAGCAATATTGCAGTTACAATGCAAAAAAAGTCAGTTTCTTCCTGTATTTTAAAAATGCTACCATTTTGCATGTCTTGAATTCTGTGCATGTTCAGATCAAAGCTCTGTAGGGGCTTCACTAACATCAGCTCTCAGCCATGGGATCAGTAATCTGATTGTGAATCCATCATACAACACATTTGTACTTAACCAGTATTTTTTTTCAAAGTGCAGACATTTTGCCTCAATTAAGTTTTAAAGACATTGTTTTTACTTGCAGTTATTAGTCTGAGGCCTTTTATTTAATAGGTTAGAAACTAACATTTTTCAATGAAGACACTGACATTCATGTCTTTTGGAGTATTTTCTGGGCATTTGCCAAAATGGTGACATGAAAAAGGAAGCAGGAACAACAGAGGAGAACAATTTGGGGGGGGAGAAAAAGTTAGCACAAGTAAAATTTTTCTAAATATTCATTTATTTGAAAAGCAGAGGATTTATAGTTACATCTAATATTATTTTAGCATGTTATATTTTCTGTGTGTTTCTTATCATCATATTCTGCATCCAAAGCATTGTATTGCTCCCACAGTCTTTGTAGACAATCATTTGTAGGAGAGTGTACTTCTAAGCACTTAGTGTCATTTCTCCTTGTCTTTCTTGAATTTGTTGCTCTCCTTAAATAATGGAGATGATGGTAGCTCAGTCTTAGCTAAATGAGTTCTGATTCAAAGCCTACTGTCGACCTCTGCTTTGTACAAATGTAGTCATTTGTTCATTACATTCATTTGAGCAACTGTAGCTCTTTAAAGTGTAAATGTACCAGAAAAACATACTATTCACAAATTTTATGCACTGTGTGGAATTACTAATGGTTAAGCAGGTCAAGTGTATGAAGCACTGAAGTCTGTGTAATTTTTAGAGGAGCTGCTAAAGAGTTCTCTCACCTGAAAACGAGTATCAAAGAAATTGTATAATCAACTAAAATACTCAAATATTGTCCTTCTTTCATGACTAGTAACTTGATTATGTTGATGCTGTTAGGTTTTGAGAAATGTGATAGAATTTTTCTCTACTGTTACTTTAACAACAAAGTAACATTGGGAATAACTTAACTTTGAACTCAGCTTTAAAACATTAAAAGGTTTGTCCCAGGTTAGACCAGGAGATCCATCTAGCTTTTCATAGAGCTGATATGGATATATGAGGAACAGCAGAAAGCAGAGCAAGCAAGCAGTTGTAGTTGGGAGCACTTGTGGATTTGCTGCTGCTGGGTCACACCATTTAGGCTTTAACAGAGAAGAAAGCTAAGTTTCCCTCATCAACTAAAAAGGTAATTCTTTAACTGGGTAGATCCTACTTGAAAAAATGTGGGAGAATGACTAATTCAAAACATAAATATTTCTAAAGGGAAACTTCTCAATCCTACTAAGTTTCTCATGAAGTTTTACAGTAGCTGTAGCTGAAGATACAGTACAGTACAGTAGCTGAAGATTGTAGGGCTGGACTACTAGCTTTTGTTCACAGCTTTTTGACTTACTACAGGTGGTGTGAAGTAAACCTATGCAGAAGCGAGTGATCAGGATTATAGGTACCAGCAGCAGCAGCTTATACTTGCCTGTACTCTGTCCTTACCTCCTTTACCTTGGGGTTACAGCCCCTCAATAACACCTTTTGTGCATGTAAATATTTATCTCACCACCGTCCAACTTAGCTGTATGGGTTTAGGGAGTTGGATGTTTTGGGTTTTGGAGAGGGATCTTACTGAAAAAAAAAGCCAACCTTGTAAACCTGAAGATTGTTAATTGTGCTTTCCTTTACTGGGATCAGTTGTGGCCAGCCTATCTCACTTGCAGTTAAATTGTGGGCCTGCTACTTAGCTGCTTTCTAACGGCTTATGTGGTCGAGTGATGTACATAAATTGCTTACTAGTCTTCTCAAGAAGGCTTGAGAAATTAAAGGTGAAGTTTACTGTAAGAGTTATTTTTCACAAAAAGGAAATAAATGATTTGTGATATTTGGCCTTTTAAAAGCAGTCTAGCAAAGGGACAGACTGAAAATGTATTTCCAGTGGGAGGGGGAGTGGGGGTGAGATTATCTGTAGAAAATTACTGGTTTAAAGTCCAGTACCTTAAATACCTAAATAAAAACTGCTTATACAAATTACTTTCTCACCTGTGACTCTTGAGGCTTTTGTTATTGTTTGCTTATAGCAGTCACACTTTATATCATATTTTGGAAGACTTTCAAGATGTTATATGGTGTCTTAACATACTATTAGTGACTGTTGGCGGAGAGCAATTAAGATGTCCCCTGTCACAGAGAAACGACTTACAAGCATCTTGCATCTTTCAGTAACAAGTCATGTAGTTTAAACAAGATCAATCAGTTTTGATTTTTCCCTCCAGATCTAGGACTTCCTTTCAGTTTGTTTTTCTGCTAGTTAAGACACATCTTTCAGATAATTGCATCAGCTGACACATACAAGAGTGTATGTGGCCTAGAAAAAGAACTATGCAACTTGTCAGTTTATGTATACACACAAAAAGAATGAGTGAACACTAAGCTTAATCACAATTCTTTCCCTCCCAAGTTTTCCATCCCAGCTTGAATTTGTTGTGGCTGGGAATATTTTACTACCAAAGTCCTTCATACCCATTATATATATATAATAAGTAACTTTACCTAAATCTTTAGCTTTGTTTTGTTGTTCCATCAGTCTATAGAGTATGTGAACATCCTAGTGCTCAGTAGTGAGCCTGGTGCAGTAGGCAATGAAATTTAGTAACCCTCCTGTCCTATCTTTATTGACAGCATCAACAAAGAGAGCATTGTGGATGTAGAGGGCGTTGTGAGGAAAGCATATCAGAAAATCGGAGGTTGTACTCAGCAAGATGTTGAGCTTCACGTTCAAAGGGTAAATTTTTGAGCAAATGAAGCACTGGTTAGTTGTTTGAGAGGTTATCTGTCTAGGCTGTCTGTCTATATATACAAACTTTGTCAGTAGGCAGTCCCATACCAGAAAAATAACCTTTGCTTGAAAGGACAAATTTCAGTGTGTTATATGTAAATGTGAAACATTTCTGGTTTTAAGATTTGATTTTTAGAATTTGCTATTTTTCTTTCTCATTTGAATTACAGTGCCAAGTAAAATAAAGTACCTCACTATAATAATGTGGCTAGGAATGCTTGTAATTCTAGCTTTTTATTCTTAACTGCAGCCAATACTATAATAAAAAGTCTGCTTCTTTTTAAGTGCAAGTCAGAGGTTTCTTCTTTATCAGAAAGTTACAATATTCCCCTTAGTACTCCCCAGTGGAATGGAATACATAACTCTCTGCAAAAGTAAAGCACTAGTTTAGCAGTATGGAAGCCCTTGAAATCTGAAATTCCTTTAGTTTGTACTGTAGGGCTGGAGGAAGTGCAACTTTATAATTCGTTTAAACAGAAAGCATATTCAAACCTTTATATAATACTCTTTCCTTCAAGGTTTACAGCCAAACTGCCTACAATACAGCTGAAACGCAGTCAGCTCAAGAGCAGAGTACAATGGCTATTACAGCAGTAAGACAGATTTTAGCTGAGTGGTGGTGAAAATCTGCAGATTTTGAAGAAACCATATTTTAATATATGTGCAGATTATCATATATACCCATGACTAGACTGTAGGGCAAGGCAAGGTGGTTTTAATTCTCTGATCTTATTTTAGCCGTCTTAGAAATTTTCAATCAGAGTGGGTTGTTCAGATGCAATCAGATGGTAAGTAAAATAAATAAAAAGAAAGAAGAACAGGATGATCTTGCTAGAATCAGAACATAAAACTCTGTGAAATCTAGTAATTCCAGATCTGGCATTCATGCCAATAGGCTTGTCCCTCAGGCAGTTTGTACTTGCTCAGCTCACTGCTTCCCAGAAGAAAGGAAGATATTTTTAATCTTTCAAAAGGAAAATAAGAACTGAGCACTTCCAGTATTGCCATGAGAACGTAGCCATATATCTCAAATATTTGAATAAAATCACAGTCTTACAGCTAACTGTTTCAAGTCTATGCCAGAAATACCCTTTTGTAAATCACACCTCTTTTTGAGCCAAATCTCAAGCTATTTCTGTTCTTTTCTCAATTTCAGATCTATGTCATCAGCTTAGCTGAACCCCGACTGCCCTTACAGCTGGACGATGCTGTACGGCCAGAAGTGGAAGGAGACGAGGTGAAAACTTTGCATCCTCAACTTATTTTTGTTTTTTGTAATTGAACAAAAGCATGAAAGCCAGGCATCTTCCTTAATGCAGTGATTTTGTTAGGCTTGCATTTTATTCCCTATATGTTATCCAGAACTGTGTTAGAAATTTCTCTTTGGTATCTGCTGAAGTGCAGTAGAAGGTCAAGACCAGAGGATTTGCAGTCTTCTATGTGGGTGTCTTCTGGATCCTTATAGCTGGGTACTGCCCGTGACCCTTGGGAGAAGTTACACCTTCAGCTTTGCTATGCTTTCAGTTTATATTCTTTCTAGAACAATCTAGAAATTCTACTGAACTTAGATGTCACTCTTGGCTTTCAGACGAGGGATGTTTTCTTCCATTGATTTTGGCTTTATTGGGGTTTTTTTTGGAGGCATTATATATTCATTATGGTTTTTCACTCAACTGTTTAGGATGGAAGAGCTACTGTAAACCAGGACACAAGGCTGGACAACAGAGTCATTGATCTGAGGGTAAGGAATATGCTGTGTGGCACACTTCACAGTGTCTGCATGTTTTTATTCTTCGCATTTCTGAATCCATGAAGAAGTAAAAGCCATGAACTTGATGGAAGGGTATTGTTGGCCAGATTTAAAATAAAAACATTTGCCTATTTGTGAGTGTCATTGTGACATTAATCAAAGAACATGTATAAGTAGTTTAAAGGTGAACATTTAGGATTTGGTATGTGGGCATGTACATCTGGGCTTTTTTTATTTATGAAAGTCAAAAGTGACTGAATAGGGACAATTTAATGACAGCATTTCTTCTCAAATGTATTCTCAGATACCCAAAAACTGTGTAAGGTGGGAGTTTTGAATTTAACATGTGATTGGGGTGCTGTGTCACAGCACGTGTCACAAGTGAAATTCTGCCAGGTCATGATACCAATCTCATTCTTTCTGTTTCTTCCACAACATTGATACTTGTTCTGTTTTTTTTCTGAAACACCTTTCTTCATCGAGGTCATAGAAACACAGTCTGCTGTGAATTCATATACTTCTCAAATATTTACTCTTTTCTGATGAATAGCAAACAACTACCTACATAATCACTTATGGAACTTTTCTCCTTTCTTACTGAAACATCCGCACTAAGCATGTATGTAATGAACTGCTCATCCTGATATGAGGCTTTCTGGTCTTTTCTTATATTGGTTCTTCACAATAAAATTTCAATTGATTTGTCATTGAATGAGGCATATGCTTAGCTCACAGTGTATCTAGCACTGCCTTCAAAATACTGATAATGACAGTTTCTCAGTAAATCAGTTTGTGGACCAGGGAAATGAAACAAAAAAAGGTTTGTTTTCTTGAAAATTTGGAAGAGTTCTGCCACTGAGATGCTTAAAGCATTTGAACATCTGATGTCCTTATCTCAACAACTAAAACTACTTGTGTAAATTGTTTTACTTGGACCAAAGTTAATTGTTTTTACTTGACCTTTTGTACAATACTGAGCAACTTCAAGCTGTGACTGCTTTTCAGGAGTACTCCATATCATCACGTTGATCTCTTCATCTGTGGTTTAAATTAAACCTTTGATTTAAAGAATTCTGTAGAATGGTTGAAAGTGAAAATAATTTAAAAGCATGATTGGCTTATGGTAGTGGTAAGGCAGAGGGAGAACTCTGGGATGCTCCAAATGTGACTTTTACTTGAACTTGTGGTAATGAAGAAAAATACTCAACAGCACTCTAGAGAAACTTGAGAAAATCCATTTAAATTAATTGAATACCTGCATAATAATCTGGAAAGAGCCATGAACCCCAAAGGAAACAGAGAAATAATACAAAGGGAAAGTGCTTAAAAATAGTAGCTGAAAATGGTGTGGAAGTATCCTTGGCTGTACTTCAGATGAGGGCATCTGCAGAGTAAAACCTAAGATGGTGTATAGTAATAGGGGGAAAAAAAAAGGAAGACTGTAAGGCCTGAATGAACACAAGAGATGGAACAGAATGGAGTGGGCTAAAATTCTTCTGTCCCTGTATATGTTCAGTGGTCCAGCAGAACTTTCCTGGTACTTCTCATACATCTCTGCCATATGAACTAATGTTCTCTTAGTTGTCAGTGTTCTGCCAGGAGGATACAGCTGTTGAGTTAAGTGGATGCTGCTGTAACCTTTTCTGTGTTGTATGTCCCAGCCATTGGTGGTAGACCCATTTATTCAGCAACGTTTAGCATCTTGTATTGAGATCTGAACTCCTGCCTTTACAGTATCTGCTTTTCTCCTTTGCTCCAACAGCTGCTGCAGTGTGGTGCTAAGCAGCTGTCTCATGCTGAACAAGAACTGAGGTTAAGTTTTTACAAAATTGATAGAAGGATGAAATGTCAAATCTCAGTACTTCAGTGGTTTATGTCTCATCCTCTTCATGGACTTGTGCTGGATGTAATCTGCCCACAGCTTTCCCTTGATTAGGCTTGGGTATCTGTCTTGCCTTCCTCCTATGTACGAGAAAAGATCCTGTCTCTGTGTCACATTTCTGCATGTCTTTTCTGTTGCTTGTGCTTCTTCCTAAGTTTGCTTTGTTTTGCAGGAGCTTTGCTTGTGCAAATGAAGATTCTAAATAATTATGTGTTACTTTGACCTGTTTTTTTAAAGGGAAAGCTGAATAAGCAGGAAAGGATTTAACGAAGAAGGGGGAAATCCCAGTGAGAATACATGTGCTTACATGAATGTGCAAATCCTAAACACTAAGCAGTGGAATCACAGGAGTGGGGACATGAAGGCAGTTTGTCCTTCAAAATAACTGAAAAAATCCTCCAAAGTAGTAATTGATTTTTGATGATTTGGTTGCATGGACTGGAGCTGTAGTACAAATTGGACTTCAGAGAGCTCCCAGTGTTTTGTATGCACTGCCTAAGTAGGTATGTTCTAAGGAGGATTAGAAGACATGATGTGTTAAAAGCTCAGAGAGGTATCTAAAACTATTGTTAGTCATTGCTCTCCTATACCCTTTTAGGAAAACCAGATCATGGACAAGGAAGAAATGTTAACAGAATAGGTCTAACAGAGATGCTCTAGTGGCCTGTTCCTAGAAGTGTGGGAGGAAGTCCAACCACAGCTATATGCACCATCTATTCTGGTTTCCTCAGTGCCCCAGTTTAAGGAAGAAGGAGGTCATCAAATATCAAAAATGGAGATGTTACATTTTGGAGAAAGATTTAACAAACTAAATGCATAGGTCTTGGTGAGACTCAGACTAAAAAAAAGCCCCTAGTGGGAAACTAAAATTATTTTTGTGTATTTAAATACAGTCTTTAAAGTAGTTAACTAGCTTAACAAATTTTAGGTAGTGATTAACCAGGAAGTGCATTGAATAGCGCCAAATCATGGTGAAGCGGAGCTGTGAAACTCCATTTTGTTGCATGAATGAAAGGAACTGGATTTCCAAAAATAGCATTAATTCCATCCAGCTATGATATATGCTAGGAAAAGTTAGATTATCATGCAGTAGAAGTGCAATTAATAATAAGGAAATTAGTGGAGTTGTTATGCTACAAAGGTTGCAAGACTGCCTTTCATGTATGTGTGAAAACAGCATAGTACACTGTGTTTTTAGAAGCTTTGCATTTTAGTTGCAGACAAAGACCTGCCCTGCCAGAGGTGTCTGGTAGTGTTTTCTGGAGGTCGGGGATGTAAAAATCCCAAACTATTGCTGTACTTGTTATTCTGATCTATGGAGGGAAAGTGGTGATTATCTAGGGTGCAGCAACTTTAAAAATCCTTTCCAAGGAATGATGACTGATGAAGAATGAATCTCTTCCTGATGGGTTAACTCATAAAATACAAATCACATACTTGTGAAGTAGAAAAATTAGGGGCGTAGAGACAAGAGAGCAGGTAAGAAGAAATGAGTCCTTTTTATAGACCACTTTTTCTTTCACATGACCACAGGTGACCGTGAGAAAACCACTGTTGGCCTAAGTATCTATTTCTCATGATGGCTTAATGAAAATCAAATCAATTGATTCTAGAGGTGTTTGCTTTACCGTTCCTTTATCAGAACAATTAAAAAAGGCAATTTGGAGCACTGATTGTGTTTTTAAATCTTTACTTTTCTGCCATTCTTAAGTTTAACTGAAGTATTCAGCGATGTATAGATTTTTATGTGAAAACATCTACAGAAACCGTATTTCCTGAAGATCTGTGGTAGATGAGAAACAATGTAGAAAAGACAAGTGAAACACTGACTTTTGGGTTCTGCTTCTTGGTTTGTTTTCCTCTGAAGAAAAAAATCAATTCAGGTTCATCCAGTTTTAACAATGGATCTGACTGATGTCCTTGCTCTGGCTTACTTTTGACGTCCATCAGGGTTTTTATCTGAACAGTGTCTGTCCACTTTCGGCTTGAATTATACACATTTTGCAGACCTAATGCAATAATTGCATCTGCTAATGCACAGCTCATTGAGACCACAGCATAGTCTTTTTAGGGTCAATATTCCCCTGTTCAAAGTCATCAAGGTAGAGGATAAACATGTTTCTTCAGTAGTTTATAGATGTCAGACTATGTTATATGATAATCCAACTGTACACTGATCTTAACACAGTTTTGGTTTTGTTTTTTTTTTTTTTCAGAATACCTGATTACTTCAACCTTGATTTCATTGCATTGAATTAAATGTACTCATTCCAAAAACTGTGTTTTTCCAGACTGAATTCAAACTGTCATGAACAAGCAGTTTATTTTATTGTGGATAGGCATTTGGTAGTGAAGACATAAGACTTTCCCAGTCATTTAGACAACAGTCTTCCTGTTTGTATCTTTTTCTTCTAAGTAATACTGAAATTTGAAGAAAATTTTACCTCAATCACTTGGGGGTTAAAAAAAACCCTGCTATTTAACATAAATCCTATTTCCTACCAAAACCTTAATTTCTCATATATATAATAGAGAAATTGCAGAATTATTATGTCAAATAATTCTATTACTTAATGTAGATTACATTATTTTCCCTTTTTATTCAGTCTACTTTGTACATTTAGCAATTGTCATGGTGGAAGATAGTTACAGCAAGCAAATAGAAAAGCAAAACTGAGGTGGGAATGGAAAAAATTCTACAGCTGGTGTGAGACTAAAACGAAAAGTTCACAACTTTGCACATCTGTGCCTCAGTCACACCTCTTAGAGATATGATCACATAAAGTGTCAACTGACCTCAATTCTGCTGAAACACCATTGCTGGTCTCTGGCAACTCACATGGCTATTATTCTAGCAGTGCGTCTTGTGCTGAATGAAACATAATTTTTTAAAAATAATCTTGCTTATAGTGTTAAAATACACTGTGTTCTGTTCTTATTAATACTTTCCTTTGTGGCTTTTAAATAATAAACACACAGGTGAAATTAGAATGAGGTTATGACCTCAATTCATATCTCAGCATTGTTAGCTAAACATATTTTCTGCTGTCTATAACAAAGGTGATTATTAAAAATAATGAGTTTTCCTGTAAAATCAACTCTGCAGACTGAGTTAAAACATTAACACTCTTAACTGCAGCATCTTTTAAGTGGCTTAAGTTTGTTTCTGCTTAACTTTCGGAATATTTACTGTCTGTGCTATAGTCTTGGGTAAGATAATTCGTCAATACATGTGGAAGAGTTAATATCAGAGTAAACACTACAGGAAAAGAATGGCATGGCATAATATTTTTTTAAGGCAAGGCAAAAATCATTTGATTTTGACAGCTGTCTCTGGCTTTAATTTGCCGTATTGTGCCTGTGGTAGCTCAAATGTAACTGTGTTACCTTCCCTAGTACCAAACATGGTAATACACAAGCCAGCATCTCAGTTGAAGACAGGCTGACAGCTTGAATTATTTTCTTCAGAAAAAATCACTCTCTTTTTGTCCTAAACATTATATCAGTGCAAAGGATGTAATTAAATCTGAAAAGTTTTGTTCCATGTATAGGTACTGAATCATCTTTAAAATCTTTGGAAAGTTGTGGTGCACATAAAACTTTTGAGGTCATCCATTTGATTGCACTGCACGTTGACAGCTGCAGTTCTTTAGGAGCTTATCTCAAATGTCTTGTTGGTCTGTATAATTCTTACAAGGAGACTGCAGTATCACAAATTCTCAACAGTTATCCTTGTTGGCAGTCTGTGAATGAATGGGCACTGAAACTCAGCTACCTTTGGTAGAAAGAAGAGTGGTCTTGTCAGATCTAATTTGAGGTACAGAGAATTGCTGCTTGTTCTTTGCTTGGTGTGTAGTTAAATACAAGCCACAATGTCCAGATCTGTAAATCTGGCTGCTTTCATAAGTACTATGTTTTAAGCATAATGTTTCATTATAGATGGAATTAGGAAGACAGTCTTTGCTCTGCATCCTCACTGAAACAAGGAGTTACTAACCGATGAACTACTGTTAGTGGAGAACTCTGTTAGTTATTACGTGGCTGTGCTTTTGTGTACACTTTTAGGTCAGACCAAGTAATTGCTTTCAGATTGGGTTTAGGAACCATTTTTCTTGTTCCTAGGACTGCGTGACACAGCGCTGCATTCTTGCCACCTCTGGCATGAAACTGATGCTGGCTTATGAGAAGGGTAGAGGAGGCATTGTTACTATCTTGCTCCAAATACAAATGTTACACATTTTTGTCTCTTAGCATTTTTAGAAATGTGACTAGTTTATCAAAAACTATAAACCCAAATGTGATTGTTTAAGTTGTTAGTGCTTGGGGAAAAAAAAAACAACAAAAAACAACACCTCCTTCTAAGCAGATGTGCAAGGAAAAAAAAGTTTAAAAAAAATATTGTATTCCTTTAAATCATTGTGGTGCTTTGATGTAACACTGTCAAATTATGCTCAGAACTCAGGCAAAGTCTCAATGTATGTCTGGTTCTGGGAGACTCATATGAAAAAGGGTGAAAAAGTTTGAAGGTTCTTTTGTAACTGTTGCTCAAAACTTCATTTCCTTAATTTTGAAAGTAGTGGGAGTATCGGCTGTGGTTAACGCTATCAGACAGTGAGAGCTGCTGGCTTTTATTTACTAGTCTCAACCACTTGTACTCCTGAGATATTTATTGGTCTGCTGATACTGGAAATAACTCCCAATTACTACAGCTCTGTAGTATTATTACAGTTTTCTCTTTTGCTTTTTCAGTGAAGTGATATGTTTATCTTGCAGAGATGATGGATGTAACTTTAGTTCATCATATCTGCTGGCTGTCTAAATTTGGGTACTTATATAATTTGTTTTGGTTGGGGATTTTTTGTTTTGTGGTTTGGGTAGGAGTCATGTGAAAAAGACCACAAGGCTGCTCTTACCTTAAGTGCAAAGCTGGGTACCTTTCAGAAAGAAGAAGTAAACAGTGCTATGACGCAGTTTGTCATAAAGAACTGTTCTCTTGGCTGTTTGCAAGAGTTCATTGGGTTTTATAGACACTTCTTAGTTGCTGTCAGGTCTTGAACACTGCAAGCACAAAATCAGATAGGGGTTCAGTGCTGACATGCTGCAGTGTTTTCAGCATGTGCTAAGGTGGTTTTTTTTTTCTTCACACTAAAGCCCAAGAGTGTTGCAGGAACATTTAGTGTAGGTATTTGCTAATCAGATAAGCAGCTTAACTGCGTCACATACATAAATAAAAAGACTATCAACTCAGCTAAATCTACCTTTGTTTTCAAGAGAGAAGAACTGCAGTTCATGTGATCATATGTTATGTGGGCTGTTTTAAATGTTGGGACTTTAGACTTTGTTTTGGGGATGGTTTTATGGCAGTGTTGTACATGTGGCTGTGTTTTTACACAAAAAAAATGTTGTATTTGGTAGCTTCTATTAGACACAAACATTTCTACCCCATGTAAGTTATTAAGAGCTTTGCTTTTATCGTGGGCTGTATATTACTGCAGCTGTTCTAGTTCAGTGTGCTGAAAGCTTTTTAATAGGTTTAGTGTTTTTATTCAATTTCTTACTATAAAAGCTTTATTTGCAGAAGCACATCCCATAAATCAGTGAGTCTTTAAATGTAGAATTGACTACAGTGTCTTCTTTATAACTGAATATGCCATAAATTAACATGAGTAGTTCCTCCTGTTTCCTTTGCTATTTCTTCTTGTGAAATAAACAATTACCGATTTGCACTTTTCTCTGTTTAGGCAAATACAATAATCAAGTGTTCCTAAGAGAAGAGATTCATCTTTCCAGCTGTCCAGAAAAAGTGCCAAATTCAGAAAAAAATAACTTAGGATTCATTATTCTATCTTCTTCTTACAGACCTCCACTAGTCAGGCAATCTTCTGCCTTCAGTCTGGTATTTGTCAGCTTTTCCGAGAAACTCTTATTCGCAAGGGATTTGTGGAAATTCAGACTCCCAAAATCATTTCAGGTATTGTATATGTGATCCAGGAGCTACAGGTTTGCTCCCTTTGCAGTTGCTTAGTGTATTTATCTGCCAAAAATTTAGTAAGATTTTATTTTTAAAAGATGAAGCACTACTTCTTATTTACATGCAACATTGCAAACTTCTAGGAGGTATCAAATCTATCCTTTAGTTCTTTCCTGAATTGGAACGTTAAAAGAACAAGATGACAAATATTATATATATATATATGTACTCTGCAATGCATGTAGTTTCATTTGGTTGAATACAGATGTCTGCTCATATGCATTGTACTTCAGATTAGTGCTCTCAGTGTTGAACACTGTTGGTTCCATTCCCAGTATCAAAAAAACATCCACTCCAATTTAGATTAGAAGCAGCTTCTATCATAAAGAAGTTACAACAAACAAAGCATGGTATAAAAGATGATGCTATTACATACAATATATCACTTCTTTAGCAGTGAACATTTTGCTGAATAGAAGTGGTAACTGCATGGCACAACAGCTTCAGCCCAACTAGAAGTCCGAAAGTGTAGATGTTGCTTCTAGTTTGTTGCTGATCAGCTGTATTGTCTTCAAAAGTCAGAGTACTTGATGTACTAATGGGTGTTTTTCTTCGCTCTTTTTGGTGTCATTTGAGGTTTGCAGATGTTGCTAAGACATATGGCCTGGAAATTGTAGGGCAGAATACCTGTGTTGCTCTCATTGTGTGTGCATTCATAATATGAATAAATTTTCCTACTGAATTTTATGCTTATGTATTTATATTTTTGAACACAGCTCTTGATTGACATAAAAAAGGGCTTTTTTAACAAAACACATGTAGGCAAATATTCTTTCAACATGGACAGTATCATTGTACTGTAAGATTAGATAACTTTTTCCTACAGAGACAGTTGAAACAGTGTGAAGTACTAAATACTTCTAAGTAGCTTATTCACATAGGTCCTTTGAGGAAGTGTGCTATTCTCACTGTGCAGTGTACCATTGAAAGCAAGCAAGCAAGCATCCTATTGTTTGAATGAGATCATATTCTGTAAAAATAACTAAGTTAAATTGATGTGATCCTACTCCAATTTTAAGTATCATAGCTGTTCTTAAGTTCTGAGATTTTAAAAGTTTTCTGTATTCAAAACTAACTAAACAGTCACTGAAACCATTCTAGTGGGAGTAGTGATCATGAAAGAAATGTAAATCTCTGGAATGGTTAGTAATAATAATAATAATAATAATACTCTATGTAGAGTTATCTTAATATTGGAACATTCAAACGTTATTCACTAATCTCTCACTTTGGCATGCGTTTTGTTAGCAACTTCAGCAACTGTAATTCTTCTATCACACCCTGGGAAATGGAAAGGTGAAGTGACTCAGCTGATAGATTTGGTAGGCAGTTTGCAGTAAAGGTTTCAGATGCCTGTGTTCTTGGTTCCTGTTCTCTCAAGGTAACCTTCTACGAAACCTGCCTCAAACTGAGAAAAGGCTTTGTACATTTGACAGATGTCCTCCGGTAAATCTGGTTTTGATTCTGAGAGATACTTACTGCCTTCACTTAGAGAGGATGATCCTGGCAAAACAGGATATGCACTTTCATTTCAACTGCCACACTTAACCCCTGGAAGCCTACGTCACTGATAGAGATCGGTTTCCACAGAAATGCTGGGCTGCAAGTAAACGTGGTGGTACAAGCTGGCATCCTCTACTGTTCTCACTCTAAGGTGAAGGACATCTGGGAATAGTTAACATTTTAACTACCCCAACTAAATTTGCAGATTTGCAATACAATGTGTCACAGTCCTGAGCTGAAAAATACCCCTTAGCAGTAATGGATGTAACTATATCCTTTTCCTCTAATATGCTTTGAAGCAAAATCTCCATCTGATCTCTAAATGTGAGACCAATAGTCTATCATTCTACCTCTGATTTATTGTTCACATTTTTATTTTAATAATTACTGCAAGCATTTGCTTTTCAGCTGCCAGCGAAGGAGGAGCCAATGTGTTTACTGTATCATACTTCAAAAGCAGTGCCTACCTGGCTCAGTCCCCACAGCTGTACAAGCAGATGTGTATATGTGCTGACTTTGAAAAGGTTTTCTGCGTTGGGCCAGGTAAGAAAAGCATTGGTTTAGCTGAAGTTTGAAGTGTGCAGAGATGGCTTTTAGCAGCTGTGGTATAAATAAGATAACGTGTACACTAAGAGCTTTGAATGGTTTCACTTAATATAGTTTCACTTACTAAACACAAATGTCATTTAGGGCAAATAACAAGAGTAAAGTTGACAGAGAAGTTGCTGGAACAAAACTAAAACGCTGAAATAAAGGTGGAGGAGTACTCTTTGGTGCCTGCTGTTCTGTGAGGAGAAAGAATAGAGTTACATTGGAAATGTGTGATGAAATTAATAAAACATGAAACAAACTCTGTGAATACTGAAGTTTCCTATTAACCCTGGCCAGTAGTTGCAGATTTACTTTTAGTTGCCCAGTAGCAAGCAGTTAAAAAACAGGCAAGCTAAGTTTTATGTTCTTATGATTGCATATTATATACTTTATCCCTTGCTTTTGTACTATACCAAACTTTTATTTAGAAAATGCATACTTTCAACTGAGCCGTCAGTAAAAATTAATTTCCAGTTTAGTGCTCTTTCTATCTCAAAAGCTGACAGGACTTGGTCTCTTTTAAAATTTTTCTTTTAATTTTTTTTTTTCCTTCTAAGACCTCAGAAACAGGTTTAAAGCTATGTAAGCTGGAAATAGAATCACAGTCCAACCCTCAAATGCTGGAAAACAACAGCATCTTAGAAAATGAAAAAAAAAAAAAAAGCAAGGAAGTCAGAAGATCTTAAATTTCTTGTTAGTAATAAATGAGTCACAGTTTATCTGTTTACAGTCACATGGTTACATTAGATTCCTATATCTGAAAAAAGCCTAAACTGAGAACACACATGTGCACATGCCTATTTCCTCAGAAAAAGGCAGTTTTCAAATCTGAAAGTTCTTGTGTGCCTGAAAGCTTGTCTGTTTTTACCACTGCTGTCTGTTGGTCTAACAAGAGAATACTGCCTCTCTGCAAGGCCTGTCCTGTCTGTCTTGTATCCTTGAAGCACCACAACTACAATGATCTTGTCACTGTTATTATAAATGATGCTCTGAGGCAGCTAGTTATCTTTTTTTTGTTTTTTTTTCAGTGAAAACTGTCATGTCTAAAGACAACATTGTCTGCCTGATCCAAATGCTAATGCGATTGATTGTCAGTGTTGTTTGTAATAATTTCGGGTCAGTTAGAATGTCTGCTGTCTAATTTTACAGTATTTAGAGCTGAGGACTCCAATACACACAGACACCTGACGGAGTTTGTTGGTCTGGATATTGAAATGGCTTTTAACTATCACTATCATGAAGTGGTAGATGAGATTGCAGATACTTTGGTTCAGATATTCAAGGGACTTCAGGAAAGGTAATGAGAGCTTTTTGCATTTTATGAGCAACTTTCTTTGTTTAAGATCTCTTTCACTGTGGTATGAAATGAATGAGTGTTTTATCCTCAGCTTGTCTTATAATGATTAGTAATCTGGTTTGCAACAAAACTTCTGAACAAACATTTTTCCTTTGATCTTAACTGTTTGTTTCTGCTTAACTTTTAAAGTTCACTCAATCCATAAGCCAGTAAACTGGTTTTAGCCTTGAGCTGCATCTTCTGGAATATGAGAGCTTGTACTAAGAAATTTTCACTGTTGCATGGACTTCCTAACAGAAATGATCTATCCTTAATTTAAATCATCTTTTTTTTGTGCCACTTCAGGTAGAATGATTGTCATACTTTGAAACTAATCTTAACATTTGCTGTCTAGGAAAGTTTTTTCTGAGTCAGATTTATCATAGTAGCCTGCATCTGTGCCATGAAAGCAGCAAGGATTATTTTTCATTATTCACAGCCTAACTCGTTAAAAAGCCAGGCCAGAAGTTTAGGAAGTGGTTTTCATTTGCTTACAAATTAGACTATGTTGCCAGCAGAAAAGCAAATCTTTTAATCTGTCTAGAAGGAAATGTCTCTTTTATATTTGAAAAAGGATATTACTCAAATCAAAGAAGAACCCAGGTGAATATTACAAATCAAAGGGATGATTCTTGGTCTTTACTGTGAAAAAATTGATCTACTCAATTATTTCTTACAAAATGAATAAAACAGAAGTAATAATAAAATATTAACATGTATATCATTGAAGCAGATGAACTAACTTACATGACACATTTCATCAGGATTGTACAGAATTTCTCCCGATGTGGCTTTAAAAGGTTTTTATGTTGCAAGAGAGACCTCTTGTGGCAAAATTGTTGCCATTGCAAAGTCTTTCTTGATGCAAGAAGAGTACATTTCTTAATTGTTTTGTATTTTCTGTTCTTGTTTCCTCATATGTAGGTTCCAAACTGAAATTCAGACAGTGAACAAACAGTTTCCCTGTGAGCCATTTAAGTTTTTGGAGCCAACTCTGAGGCTGGAATACTGTGAAGCGGTGGCTATGCTTAGAGAGGCTGGTATTGAGATGGGTGATGAAGAAGATCTGAGGTACTTTGGCAGAACACAAATGTGTCAGCCTTGTGAAAGTGTTAGCGAAGTGTCATTTTTGTCCTCTGCCACTGACAGTCTTGAAGAAGGAATCACAAGTTTTTAGAGGAATAAAGAGTACTCATATCCAGGTCTGCTGACAAATAAACTAATGGGTATGAAAACATGCCCTTTTTTTCAAGGTAGACTATATGTACAAACTCTGAAATCCCAAAGAATATAACTTACAGTATAAAGTCAGAGTAACTTGAACATTCTAAGGATAAGATTCCTTTATTTTTCTAATTGACTGCAGTCCTTCGTGTAAATCGTTATGTGTTTCAATAGGATTAAACAAAAAGATTCCTCTGTCTTAAGGTCTTTCTTTTCAGGGCATGAATATCTTTAGGGATCAGTTAATTTAGGGATTTCTAGGACCAATACAAAATGTTGGGGAACAGAAGTAAAAATACTTTGTTTCTGACATTTCTGTCTGCACAATCCAAAACGTTCAGAAACAAGTAGGAGATTTTCTAAAGGGCAGGGCGCAGCAGTTCTGTAGCTTCAAATCTTCCTAGCTTCATGTCGTTTATAACCAGTGCAGGTTTAAATCACTTACTTTCAATGTTGATAATCTTTTTCAGCACACCTAATGAAAAGCTCCTCGGACGTCTAGTAAAGGAAAAGGTAAAAAATATTTTAGAAGAAATAAATTTGTCATTGAATCTGAAATCTGTCATAGAGTTATTAGGTTGGTTTAAATGACTACTTCATGTAAAACAACTTTTTACACACCAGTTGAGGATGCAGTATCTTACAATGTGCAGAATATGTAAGGAGTTTGTGATTAGCTTAGGCATTTTTTTTCATTCCCATTTTGCTGCTGCTTATTTAATCTGCTGACAGTTTTGTCAGTTAATAAACAGTTAAAAAGTATTTTTACTGTTTTATATTTATTTGCATACTTTTGTTACACTACCCAGTTCTTACAATTAAAAAACAAACAACAACAATTAAAAAAACGCAAATGACACAACCAACGAAACAAAATTCTAACTAAATGTGTAGGAGAAGATGAGGTCTTTGGCAAAAAAGTAAGTGCCTGTTCCTACAGCAAGACATTTGATTGATAAACATTTTTAAATTTACAGCAAAAGTAGTATTGGAAAACTGAAAAATAATACACACTTTTATTGATAACCATTATTTTTTACGATAATACTGTCAAATTTGTGGAAAGTTATTGGGAGAAGTTTTTTATTTCAAAGATTTGCTGATTGTATCTTCATCTTGTAATTTGTTCTTGATATAATTTTCTCTTGTACTAACAGCTTTAAATTGCCTTCTTTCAGTATGACACAGACTTCTATATTCTCGACAAATATCCTCTTGCTGTGAGGCCTTTCTATACAATGCCAGACCCGGTAAACCCTGTAAGTAAAATTCTATTTATTTGTTTGTAATTTAAATTATTCCATGTAAGGATAACTTGACAAAATAGATAAAGTTTATGTATATGATCTGCTCTTATAATTAAAATACCAATTACAGGATTAGGTCAGTGTTACATGACTTGGAAAATGTTACTCTTCACTGGTGAAAATATACCAGAAAGAAACAAATCTAGGTAGAATTGGGAGAGCTTTGTGAAGGTCTCTGTGGTCAGAGCACCATCACTGAAAAGAAGCAAAACCATTTTTCCAGCGGACACTTTAACAGAAGATATGCTTCTATTCCGTTAGAAATTTTCCACTTTTTTTCCTAAATCCAGGGTAAGTACCTTTCGAGCATCTTTTTCTGAGATAACTACATACAAGTATGATGGATTTTTCAGGATGAACTTAAGGTTTTGTCTTAACTCCAGTCTAATGAGAGGAGCCAAAGGGCTGTAATGCCTATAATGCCTAGGCAGACTCCAAATACATTGCACTTCTACTGCACAGCTTTGGATATCAAAAGGGAAATTGTTGAGAGGTGCGTAATTGCTACCTAAGGATGCACCTAAAGATGGAACAACTCTAGGTAGGAAATAAACTCATTTTTTGTTTTTCCAGAAAAATTCTAACTCTTATGATATGTTCATGAGAGGAGAAGAGATCTTGTCTGGAGCTCAGAGAATTCATGATCCTCAGCTGCTAACAGAAAGAGCTAAGCATCACGGCATTGGTAACAAGACAAATAACATGAAGCTGAATTTAAGAGAATATAAATCATGATTGGATTTGTTTCCTTGAGAGGAAGAATTTGGGGCAGAATTTGTTATATGGCAGTAGCGCTAAAATCACAATGCTGTTTTGTTCTTAATCTATCTAATTATGTTTAACCATTTTAATCTACCACAGTGGTATTAAGAAACTAATTAGTTTCCCAGCAATACCTTGATGAAAAGGAATTGTTCTCAAGGACTCTAAAGAGAACATAATGCAGGAAATACCTTCAGCAGAATGAAAGCAGACAAGTCTCATTCAGTTGTGCGCCTCTGCACTCTCACAAACCTTTTACAGAGTACTCTAGCAGAGGCTCGGTTGGCTGTCCAAAATTTTTACATCCTGAACTGAGAGCAAATAAGCAGGAAGTGTCCATTGGTGAAATTTAAAAATAAAAGACTCATCAGGGATGAGGCCAGCTAATAGTAGAATGGTGAAAGAGTAAACTAGGTGGATACCACAAATTTAAACTGTAGCTTAAAATTATACTTTCAGTGAACAGGAATGTGATATGGCAGGTAGGCAGTAGCAAAAAAGGAATAGCTCCCACTGAAGCAAGACAGAAAAATAGTTGTTAAATCTTCACTTTCTCACTGCATTTTGTTCAGGAAGTCACCATATTCCATAAGTTGCAATGAGCATTTAGGCCTAGTTCTTAACTCAGTTCTCAAATTTCTTTCCTGCTGAAGTTATTAATAAAGTTACAGAACAAAACTGTTAATGGTCATAATTCCTGGATAGTCCTGGATAATTTATATGTTTAATGAGTAAAACCTCACTGTAATTTTGTAAGTTAAATTGGTAATTTTTCTGTTGGGCAGTCTTCTAGTCACTTGTATGCTTGGCTTGGGGTTCATTAAGCAGGTGAGAAACATGTCTTTTTCTTCTCTAGATTTGGAGAAAATAAAGGCTTACATCGATTCCTTCCGTTTTGGTGCACCCCCACATGCAGGTGGTGGAATAGGTAAGTATCTGTATTTTATTGTGTTTTGTGTTAGCCTGAGCTTAATGAAATCTGCTCAGGCTCAGGTTCAATATGAAATTTGTATTAGTAGTGTTACTAGGAGAATTTAAGGAGAGAAGCTAAAATGTAGGTAAGGATCATCATAAAATAAAAAGCTGAAATATTAATGGCACCGTCTGGTAAGTTTAAAATTAGGTATCACAAGAGAAAATGCCAATTTATTTGGCAGGCACATCACTTTCAAATTTGACCAATGAGGAAAAGATAAGGCAGCAAGAAAATACTGCATTATTTGTGAAGTTTGGTAGCCTACTAATACCAGAAGCCACCAGTCTCTTATTTGATGAAGTTGTTTTGCAGTGAGGAGAAATATGTGATTGCTTCTGTCTTGGTGATTTCACTGAATGTCACTGACCAGTTCTGCTGATGCTAATTGTTTCAGCAAAGGGGTTGAGGGTTTGTGTCTTGGATGTGAGTATTTTACATATTAAAATGAAAAAAAGATAGAATTTAGGCATCCTAATGATAACAATTTACAGTTATGCACATTGCTTCCATTAGCAGGATGAAATCCGTTCATACGTATGGAAATGGGACATTTTATAGGTCCTGCTCAATAAACACAATGATTTCTTAGATTCAGTCTTTCTGCATCTGCTTTACTTTTGTAAAGTGTATTTAGTACATTCTCAGTATGTTCTCAGAACAACTTCCTAAGCATGCCTCCAGTAAATGGATTAGGTCTGCAATATGCTATTGAGACAACTGGTTTTCTATACCTACAACATGTGTCATTTCCATGTAGTACATGTGAGCAGAGGAGACACAACATTTGCACATGACCCAAAATAATTTAGGCCAGTCAGAACTGACATGGAGGAAGCTGAAGCCACGTCTTCTGCAAAGTAAATGTTCTTCATGGCACATCCCAGAGGTCAGACCAAGTACCAGCCAAATAGGAGATGCTGTGAGAATTAATCTAGCTGTATTGGATGGAAACTTTAAAATAGAAGTAGTATGTGTCTGGGTTTCATCTCAGCTGGGGTGGCTGGGGTGCATATATGGCCCCGTGGATTAGGGCCTTCCATGTTCCACAGTAAACACATGACCTCTAAGTTTTCAGGAAGAAAACCAAGATATAAGGAGATAGTTACATAGGTATGTATTGTTGAATCTACATTTTTGTACTGTAGAGTTTGGGATAAACTTCCCCAAATGTAGATTTTTACTGTAGTTGCTTATGGCACTTAATGTGTCTTATTCTGAGGCTGTTAAGACTGGTTTGGACTACTCTACTGTGTTCAAGACACAGTTCTCTTGATTACCCACCTCTCTTTTCAGTTTTCTATACCATCTTTCAAGAAAGTCTGAAGTGATTCAGAGTAGGATTGAGTCTTTAGTACCCTTGCTTATTGATACATATTCAGGTGAAGTCTGCATCCTGGCAGAAGGTGCTGTATCTAAAATCCCTAACTGCTGGTCTTCCTTTCTATGGTCAGGCACACTAACATGTCTCTGTCTGTGGTTGCACTGCTGCGTCAGGCTGGCTGTAGACAGGAAGTAACTTTAGTTTCTTGTTTCAAACAAAAAACTTGACTGTACTGATGAGTTCTTTCATTTGCTGCAGGGCTGGAAAGAGTAACCATGCTATACTTAGGGCTGCATAACGTTCGTCAGACCTCCATGTTCCCACGGGACCCCAAACGACTGACGCCCTGAGATGAGCTGCTTGTGAAAGTTTGAGATGATTTGCCCTGCAAATGAGATGTGATTACAAACGTAGCCCCTGCTGCCAATAAACCTGTACTGGTTAGAGCATTGTCATATGCAATGAAAAAGACCCAAAACTTCTCATTTACTAAAGTGCCACAATATTTTTTTTTTTTATCCTCAGTTTTTTATTTAAAAGAAGATATTTTAACAGATCAAGACTCTTTGTATTGGCAACTGTGCACATTTTTAATGAAAATGTGATACTTTCAGTTAGTATTCTGGTGTCACATTAAATTGTATCATGTTTCTAAACATTTTAATAAATGATGCAATAAAAATTCTGCATTTTTAACTTATGTCAGCAGGATTGAATATTCGAAAGTACAAAATTGGCTCAAAGCTAAAATAAGTGGATACTTCCAATTTAATAATCAGGAAGGTACCAGACAGTTGTTAATTTACAGGAGTGTCAGGCAGAGAAGCAGGTGAGAAGAACATTCTTAACAAAAAGTCTTCGTATGAAATTGTGAAAATAGAATGCAATAAATCTCTCAAAGTAAATTAGATGCAATATCTGTCTTTCTGGTTTTTGCTTTGCATCCTGACAAGAGAATTGTCAACTGAATAGAGGTTGTTTGTTGACTGTTTTAAAAATGCTATAACTGCCTAAAGTTTAAATTTATTTTGTCTCGTCTCCCCCCCCCCCAATTTTTTAAAAAGTTGTATACAAGCCATAGGCCTATCCTTTATGGTACTCTTTGAGAATGGATAGGAGGTTACACACACTCATGGAATACACAAGGGATATAGAGTATTCTTGGTAAATAAATGTGAGCAAGCCATGTGTTTTCCTGCCTGACCCAGCCACTAGGATAACAAATCAGCAGGTATTTGAGATACCTATTGCCAGTGAAAGAAAAGCAAATTAATGTAAGCCAACCGATATTTAGGGTTTTTTTGCAGTTATAAATGCTGCAGACAGCCCAACTGTTGTACTGTTGTACATTTAGAGAAACTGGGTGTTTCTGTAAGTCAGCTTACTTCTAAAATTATTTCTAGACATCCTTTTTCTGAACTGAATCAACTTGCTTTAACCTCCTCAGTTTGCAGTGATGTGCAAAGCTACTTCTCTTCCTCTTCCTCCCAGCCTGAAGGATGGATGCTGCATTTGGAGAGGAACCTGGTTATTTGAAACTTCCTTTTATGGGCTGCCTTTGACAATTATTTTTCAAATTTAGATAATTTGAAAGTGTGGATGCCAGAGAGCAAAGGATTAAATTCCTTATGTGAGCAGTACAATAGAGTAACTGTAATCTTAATACACATTTGTAATTCCTGACTTAATTTTTGCTTAACATTTCACATGATGAAGCTTTCAGTAGGAGGCATGGTTTAGACAGTCTGTGTTATTATTGCTACCTTGATTTTTAAATGTCAGAGAAGTCACATATTGGTTACGCTACAAAAAGGTCAGTGAGGCTGTGTATAAATTGTGTAGAATTTCACAAAAGGGCAAATCATCTTTTGCAGCTGCCATTGAACAAGACTTAATTTTAATGTTTTGTGACAGGAGTTGTCCATTAGAAAACAATCATAGTAAAGGTCAGCTAGGTGAAGTGCTGGAAATGTAGAAGTTAAACTTTGTTTAGAAGTCACAGCATTCAAGGAATAACATACTCTGCAGGTTTGCTTATGGCACTGTTGTAATTAATTTACCATGGAATCGTACCCAAATTACTAACTTCAAAATCTTGCAGTATCCTCAGTTGGTAGTTTACAAAGCTAAGTGGATTATAAACACAGCTTATCACAAACTTAATAGTGATGAATCCAAGTTTCAAAACAGTTGTTTATTCAGCTAAGCCAGCTGGAATGAATTTAATTTACTTACTGTTGTTCATATGGAACTAGTAATGTGTTCCATGTCGGAAGTACATCCTAATAAAAGGAGCAAAATTACTGACTTACATTTCACACCACCACCAACAAAAAAATACTCAGAGAAGTGTGCCTTTTGCTCTAGATTTGGCAGCAAATACATTCCCATAACAACTGTGCTTATCCCAATTCTGTCAAGAGTTAACTGAACTCATGTTGCAGTTTGATTTATTCACAGTAGCTGCGCAAGAACAAGAATTTGGATGGAGAACCTGATTCCTTTGTATGCAGGAACCTTTCATGCAGTTTTTCTTACCTAACTGAAAGTAATTATGATCATAAATCAAAATGCATAATGTCCTGAATGTAATCATAACAAGATACTTCAGTAAGAGTTGTGCATTGCTAGAATTTAGATTGAACCCTTGCAGATAGTAATTTCAGAACTTCACATTGCTTTGATAGGTAGCAATTAGGGCTTGGTAGCTCTGGATAAGTCAAACTTGCATAGTCCTTTATTTCCAGTAATTTGCAGGAAGTTCAACATTTTATATGGAGTTCACATTGCTGCAGCTTCTCCACCAGTTAAAAATGTTTTCCTTTTTTTAAAATAACATAGAAATAGTAATTACAGTCATGCAACTTCTTAAACTAAGAGACTATAAAGGATATTGGTAAGGACTACCTAGAGAGTCATCTGATCAAAACAAACACAAAGCTGCAGTTTGCTTCTGAGGTTTTAACTACAAGATTTTTCTGTGAAAGCCCGTCTGTGTTCATTGAGCTGTCCAAATCTGCTCAGCAGGAAAGAGGACTGGGGCTGCTGCTCTGGAAGCAAGGTGCAGGGCTGGTTCCCCATGGACGCACACAACTGTTAACCTGGGGATTAACCCTGGTGGGTAGCCAAGCACCACACAGCTGCTTGCTCCCTGCTTATTGGGACATGGAAAGATGAAAGGAAGAATAAAAAGAGGAAATCTTTGTGCTTCCACTGTGGGCCAGTCGATTCCAGGTGGTGTATAGGACACCCCTCCAGGTGAAAGCAAACTGCAGCCTGCACTACACTACCAAAGGGAGAATGCAGTATCTATTGTGGCGCACTGCTTGGCTGCTTTGGATTCCAATTTATAGTGGCATTCCAGCATGTTCTGTATAGCAGCACTCAGCAGTAATGTGATTTCAAACTCTCCATAAAAGAATTCATCTTCTTTGGCAGTGAGATACTGCTATTGCAGGTGATTTCTGCATAGTACACAGCAGAGCACTTTGGGGTTCCTGGCCTGCTGGGATTGTCAAAAATCAACCTGGTGCAACCCAAATCTTTGCTCTCAACCATTCAAAGTTACCCATAAAGACCAAGCACCTTATCCTCTCAGATTTAACACCATCCAACTTGCAAGCTGAAAGACCAGAAAAATAAACAAGTCCCACAACCAACTTGCACTTGTGCACATTTTTGCTACTATGAGCTTATAAAATACAGAATTTATCGATTGCAAGTTTTTGCAAAGTTACCAAGTTAGTAGTTTTCTATGATTTTCTTATTTTATTTGAGTTTGAAAGAGCAGGTAAGCATAGGACAAACTGTAAACATTTTTTCTTTACTTTGCCACCACTTCAGCCCTTAGTCATCTTCAACAAGAAAAAAACACAAAGCTGTAATTAAGTACCAAATGGGATTGTATGTTACCTGCATTAATAGCAGCTTTCAAAGTTGCCAACACAGCCAGATCCTCCACTCTGACTTCAGCAATGAAAAGTGAGCAAAACATGCAGAGCTGAATCTTACTGTACCCATCAAACCAAACTGCCAGGCAGCCTTGACCATTTTGCAATTAAGACTCTCTTCATGATACGGCATTTGCACTGTAACACAAAATAACCCCGTTGCAGGAAGCTTCTGCTCCTTGCACCTCTTAAAGGGTTTCAGAACTGAAGAGAGTCAGCCCTTGGCTGCCTTAATTACAGCAAAATTCCCAGTTTAGGCAGAGATTAATGACTTGGCAGGTGGCAGAGCGATTCTAAGCAATTTTTCATAGATACTGAAACGGTTCCTGCTGGCAGGCATCATGCCACCAGCTGCCATTCATCAATGGCTGGCAGCCATGGCATCACTTGGCAAATTTATTATCCTACCTTAAATGCAACCTTACAGACACGTGTAAGTGTCCAAACTGAGGCATGATCCTCACCTGGCTTAATTTTTATCATTTTCACCTGAGGTTAGTCCTTCAGAAACCAGACATGCAGCCTACTTAGTGGCTCTTGTCAGCCCGAAGCTGCCTGAAATACCACCAACACACAGTGTAGGGGCTTCCACGGCTCTGTGCTTCCTCAGCAGCACCCTGGGTCCATTAGTGGAGTTTTAGAATTACAGAATGCTTTTGTTTGGAAGGTCATCTATTCCAACGCCCCCTGCAGTGAGTGGGGAAATTGTAACAAGATCGAGCCCTGTCCAATCTGTCCTTGAATATTACCAGGAACCAGGCATCTACTACTTCTCTGGGTAACCTGTGCCAGTGTTTCACCACTCTCAATTGTACGTATTTTCTTCTTTACATCTATATGGTCTAAATCTCCCTTTGTCCACTCACAACAGGCCCTGCTAAAAAGATCATCCCCAACTTTCCTATAGGGCCCTTTAATTACTGAAAGACCACAATAAACTTTCCTCAGAGCCTTCTCCAGGCTGAACAACCCCAACATTTTCATCCTTTCTTCACAGGAGAGGTGCGCTCCAGGCCTCTGATAATTTTTGTGTCCCTCTTCCAGACCCATTCCAACAGGTCCATGCCCTTTTTGTGCTGAGGACTCCAGAGCTGGATGCAGTAGTGCAGGTGACCTCTCATCAGAGCTGAGGAGCAGAACCCTCTTCCTTGACCTGGTGGCCACACTGCTTTGGATACAGCTCAGGACAGGATTAATCTTGGCTGCAATAATCATAGCATCACTCAGCTTAGAAAAGATTCTTGAGATCATCAGGTCCAGCCATCATCTAGGCCCTTCACCAGCTTAGTTGCTCTTTTTTGCACCTGCAAAACACATTTACTAGCTCATGTTCAGCTTTTCATCCAGAAGCACTGTTCTCTGCAGGGCTGCTCTTAATCCCTTCGTGGACCAGCCTGTACTTGTGTTTCAGATTGCTCGTTGAACTTCAAGGTTGGCTTGGGTTCACCTCTCAAGCCCATCCATATCTCTTTAGCTGATACTCTTCTCTCCAGCATGTCAACCACAGCACACAGCTTGGTGTCATCTGCAAACTTGATGAGGGCGCACTCGATCCATTTGTCCACGTGTGGCTGTTTGAGTTAGATTCCTACCTCAGAGAAACTTGGAGGTGGAAGCTGTAAGGTGAACATTCTGAGGATAGGCCATAGAATGGCAACAATGGATAAGTTCATATAATCTCATTGGAGCATCAAAAGCTTTATGTCTGGAAGCACAGCTTGTACTTTCCCCTTGCTGCTTCCACTGCTTCGCCTGCACCTGCTGCTATCTTCCCCTGCTGCTGTTCTGGCTGCTGCTGCTGCTACTGCTGCTGCTTTTGCTGCTTTCGCCGCCGCTTGATCCCTTCCCCATCTTCCTTCAGGTTATTATATATTCTTGTAGTAGTTGTATTTTTTTCCCTACACTGTTGTATTTAGTTTAAGAAATATAATTTTTTTTCTTGACTTCACAAAAAAACAATACGTGTTGTGGTAAGTTTATTCTACCAGGGGAGGGATCCACCCTAACCTGGTACACCACGTCATCGACATTTTATCTGGTCTGCTTTCTGCAGGCCTAGCACCCTGCAAAAGTTGACTGCCGATGGAGATCAAGCTGAGGCAACCAAAAGCAGACAGCTAGATGCTTATGAGACACATTCCTCCACCAAAGACTTTAAGCTTCACTGGCAGAAATAGCCACCAGCAGCCTAAGACTGCCCCACACTGCAACCTCACCAGCAAGGCCGCGCCACCTTGCCAGGCATTGCCAATCACCGCCAAGCTGCGCCGCGCCTTTGGCGCGAAAACGTCTGCGAAGGGAGGGGGGAGAGGGGGCTGCGAGGCGGGGTTCTGGAGGCTGATGGCCACCGATTGGCCGGTACGGCGAGGCTCATCGGGCCGACTGTCGCTGATTGGCCGACTTTGCGGCGCACGCGGGGTCTGCTGTGGCGCGAACGGGCTCGCGGCCGGGGTGGTGCTGAGGCAGCTGCAGCAGTAGCGATAGCCGGGATGGATTTGGCGGTAGCGGCGGGGGACACGGGCGCAGCGCAGCAGCACCAGCAGCTCCGTGATGAGGTGGCCGAGAAATGCCAGAAGCTGTTCCAGGACTTTTTAGAGGAGTGAGTGCGGGGGGCAGGGCTGTCAAGGGGCGGCGGCGGGCCGCCAGCGCCTCACAGAGGGGGCCGCCATTTGGCGAGGCTGAGGTTCTGTCGGGCCTGCAGAAACAATTCCGCGTGTCAGTCAGAAAAGCTCTCCGGTTGCCTGGGCTCGCCGCTAAGGCCCTGCGCTGCCCTGAGGGGTCTGTCTGGGAAGAGAGGAGTCTCTTCCTAGGCAGGTTTTGGTGCGACTTTGCCAGGCGCATCCGGCCCCTTTTGACGAAGTTTTGTGACAGCCAGGTTGCAAATGCCTTTGGTGGCTCTGTTACACCGTAGTAAGTCATACTCCTAGCATTTTGCTTCCCGAGGGCCTCTTCAGCTCCAAACAAGGAACCTATTAACATCACCACGAGGAACACAAAGCCAAACCCGTTTTGCTCGTGCAAAGTCATTGGTAAACCATAAATAAAGTTCAGTATTTCAGACCGCCTGTAGAAATGCAGATCCGGTGTTCTGTGCTGGGCTTTTTACAGAATGGATTAGCAAGGGGAGGAGGAGAACTGTTGTTGGAAGAGATGTTTACAAGGGGCTCTAGAATGCTGCTGTTCTCTTTCATGCTCCTTAATGTGTGTGATCCTTTTCCTGAACCACTTTCAGGTTCCAGAATAGCGATGGGGAGGTCAAATACCTGCGTGATGCCGAGGAACTGATTCGGCCAGAGCGAAACACATTAATCGTTAGCTTTGCAGATTTGGAGCAGTTCAATCAGCAGCTTTCTACCACTGTTCAGGAGGAATTTTACAGGTAAATTGTAGAGCTGACAGTATCATTGCTCATCCCACGAGTCGTCTCAGGCCCATAGTGTCTTAAGTAAAAACGGAGGTTTATCTGCTTTCTATATCCTGAGAACACTTATATTTAATTTTTATTTGTTTATTTCTTTCTAAATTTCTTCCAGGAAAGCATTAGTTAACTAGGCATTTGGCCTAGTAAATAAGTTATGATGGTTAGTGGGAGGATACAGAACAAACTCTAAAACTTTTTGTTCTGAAAATATTTTAATGAGCCACTGGCTTATTTTGAGGATCTACTTCTTAATGCAAGGCTAAAAGTATCTGAAAACGGTCTCATTTTACTATAATAAGTCAAATTGCATTATAATGCAGTCATCTCATATTTAGATTATTTTTTGTGTATTTTTGCTTAATGTGGCAGTGTAAGCCAGAACCCGGAGATGCACAATACAATCCTTTGATGTAGTCTGAAGCAAAGGTGGCATTTTGACAGACTTACTTTCTCTGTTTCAGGGTTTATCCTTACCTCTGCCGTGCAGTGAAGATTTTTGCCAGAGACCATGGAAATGTTCCTTCAAACAAGGACTTCTATGTTGCATTCCAAGACCTACCTACCAGACACAAGTAAGATGATTTTTAATTCCAGAAACTTGTTCGTTTTTACTACTGGTAAAAGATGCATTTGACTAAGACAGTTGAGAAGTTTTCTGATCTTGTGGAGGATACCTTTTTGAAACAGTTTTTTATTTCTGAATCTTACTCAGGTACTTGCATTCATCATATTCCATAAACAAATGTATCTTTTCTAATAACAAAGCAAATTAGACTATGTTGCCTTTGAAGTACCAGTGAAGAAACTTTTTTGTTGATTTGAACTCCATAATTAATCTGAAATTTTATGTAAAATTGTGAAATTATAATATATTCTAAGAACTTTTTGTTTCTTTTGTCTGTTTACAAGTGTTTAGTCAGGGACTGAATGAAACTGTGTGGCATCTTAGTACTTGGGTAGTACGCTGAGCCTGAAAATGTCAATTCAAGAATTTGAACCTATGAATTTCTTTTTTAAACAGAATTAGAGAACTGACATCAGCAAAAATTGGCTCCTTGATGCGTATCAGCGGACAGGTGGTACGTACCCACCCAGTCCATCCTGAGCTTGTGAGTGGAACCTTCCTTTGCCTTGACTGCCAGACAGTGATTAAAGATGTGGAACAGCAATTTAAATACACACAGCCAAACATCTGCAGAAACCCAGTCTGTGCCAACAGAAGGAGATTCCTGCTGGACACAAACAAATCAAGATTTGTTGATTTCCAGAAGGTACAGTGGTGATGTTGGGGGGCTGTGCTGGTTTTACAGGGACAGAATCTAAGGCCTGCTCTGGGCTGAAGGCTGTTTGGAGTCAGCCAGGATAGCTGCCCTGAGCTGGCTACAGGTGTATCTCAGACCATAAACCTCACATTCAGTATGAAAAGAGAAGTTTGCTGAGGAGAAGGGAGCCTCCTGCTCGGATTTGTCCTCAGCCTGCTCCTCCTCCTCTTGAGGATTGCCTTCCCATTTAATGTGACTGCCTATATTTGCTAGGCTGAATTTAACTTTGTGTACTTTATATTGTCATTGGTATTAGTTTGGCTGTTTCATTAAATACACTTTCTTTTCAACAACTGCTGTGGTTTAGTCCCAGATGAGAGCTAAATAGACAAACAATGTCCAACAGGGATGTTTGCATGGTACTTAAAAGGTGTCGTTTGTCCTGCTGCACATTGAAGACAGTTAATTTTGGTTGTGTCAGCATCAAGGAAAGACCTTAAGAAGAGGCACTGGAATTTCTGCCGACATTTTCTTTCTATAGGAGGGTTATGTTTAAACATGGGAAATTGCGCATAGTTCCAAAGCAGTTTTGCTGTGTGACGTTTATCGCCTAAGTAAGCCACTGAAAACCCACATATTAGAGCCATTTTTAGTCTTGTGTTTCAGGGTACATCATGTGTATTTGTTTTGATTTAGTCTTCTTGGTTGATTTACTCTACCAAATCCTCAGCACTTCACATCCTTCAGTAACATTTTGTGTCAGTCACATTAGCTGGACTCTTCAAGTTGCTTTCCCTAACCCTCAGAATTGTCATTGTGGCTCCCCTCTGAAGTTTCTCCAAGAGTCCATAGATAGTGATTACTGAAAGGATTTTTGGTTTGTCTTACTGTAAGAGAAATTTCACAACTGACATGGATAGCAGCCATCTAATGATACTTAGTATATTTACTAGCAGCTTAGCTTTTGAAGCAGTGCCAAATTTGATGATACCTGGTCAGTGCTTAACGTTCCCTCCTCTCCTAGGTTCGCATCCAGGAGACGCAGGCCGAGCTGCCCCGCGGCAGCATTCCTCGCAGCATGGAGGTGATCCTGCGTGCAGAGGCAGTGGAGTCTGCTCAGGCAGGTGACAAATGTGACTTCACGGGGTCACTAATTGTTGTGCCTGATGTGTCCCAGCTCTCAACACCAGGTTGGTTGCTACTGTTCACGACCTTCGTGACATGTCTCTCCTGCTTGCTCTGGAGCTGCTGTTCTGACTCCCGCTCTGATGGCAGGGGTGCGCGCAGAAACCAGTGCCCGGTTGAGTGGGACAGAGGGCTACGAAACCGAAGGCATCCGAGGACTTCGTGCCCTTGGAGTCAGAGAGCTGTCCTACAAGCTGGTCTTTTTAGCTTGTTACGTTGCACCAACAAATCCACGGGTGAGTCTGGAAAGAAACTAGTTGTAAAGGTATTCATGATTCCTGCTCTGTATGGTTTTACCTCAAAAGTGGGAGTGGGAATGGGTCAAGCTTCAAATCCGTATGTGTACTACCTTCCTGTGTCTTGGACTGCCTTTATGTTCTAATGGATTTAGATATCAAATGGTTTTGGTTTCTTTATTGCTCATAGCAGCTTTCACAAATGTGGTTATTTGCCAATGTTACCAATTTATTCTAAAGAGCTAACTGGTACATTTATTTCCACTCAGCTTCCATCCTTTTTTGCTGGGTTTCCTTTTCCTCCTCTTGCTTCATTTTGTCATGGGGAAAACAGTGATTCTTCTTTTTCCCTCCAGTTCAGCACATAACATCTTGGGGTGTTGCTACTACATAATATTAAATACCGACTATGCCTGGGTTTTAGCATGGTATGATACTTTAATCTATAATTCTGCTGGCAGATTCACTGTTACTTAGGTCAAAAATGGCATCTCTGTCTTCTGAATGTTGAACTTTCCTGCCTCGTTCCAGGGTAATTGAAGACCTTGTAAATTCCAGTTAATAAAGAATGCTTACAAACACAAAAATTAGCTAAAGGACACTGTACTGGTTTACTCTCTTTTTTTTAAATCCATGAATAAGCATCTCAGTTACTATCCACTGATTGTGCCTCCCAGGAAATTGTTTATTCGTTTTGGAAGTGTAAAGTGATGAAATTCTTTAGCCTAAGGTCAGTTTTTCTGAATGTGTTTCTCCCACTCAGCTTACAGAGCAAGTTTTTGTAACCTGACCACAGTACTTGATGTTCAGTAGTGACCATGTTATTACTATTTTTTATTTATTTTTAATTTCCTTTGTTAAGTTTGGTGGAAAAGAGCTCCGAGATGAAGAGCAGACTGCAGAAAGCATTAAAAACCAAATGTCTGTGAAAGAGTGGGAAAAAGTTTTTGAAATGAGCCAAGATAAGAACCTTTACCATAATCTGTGCACCAGCCTCTTCCCCACTATCCATGGTAAGAGTCCAGTTGTTGCCTCAGAGAGGGAGGATTTCAGCTGTGAAAATATTCATGCTTTTTGCTGTCTCTGTGGTGCCATTTTGGCAAAGCTTGGAAACCCTTTGCTGACTACCACTGGTTATGATAAAAAAGGAGGATCTGTTTCCTGAGTACTTGCTGGGTTTAATCACTAAGGCCTGAAAGACCAGAATGGTTGTTTTTGCTATTGGCTGATCTACTACTAACCTTTACAGCTGAGAACTGTATCTGTTTTATATGAGTTTTCCTTTAAAAGATTTCAGGGTTTCAAATACAGGCACGTTGTTGTGTATATTTGTAGTTGTCTGCCTGAGAGCTACTCTGAAGACTTACGGTAGTTATCTCTAGAAAATTTGATCAGCTTTGTGTTCTGACCCATCGTAGCATGAAGAAATTCACCCCCTTTCTGGGTCATTCTTCTCTGAATCTATTAAGCACATGAATGCAGTTCTAGTGGATGTTTAGGGAATGGAGCATTTGGGCACATCCACTCAATCTACCTAAAATTCTAGTGGGTTGAAACTGTTTTAAGGAACTTCTCTTCTAGTTTTTAGTTGATTGTCTTTTCTGGGACAGGTAATGATGAAGTGAAACGAGGGGTTCTGCTGATGCTTTTTGGAGGAGTTCCTAAGACCACTTCAGAAGGCACTTCACTGCGTGGGGACATCAACGTTTGTGTTGTTGGTGATCCAAGTACAGCCAAGAGTCAGTTTCTAAAGTAAGCATCTCATTAAAGCTCAGTAGTTAAATACTGTCCAGTGTGACTAGAGCTATAAGTATTTACTGTGCTTTTTAGATATTAAACAGAGGAAAAGGAAGTAAAATGCTTAATGTTTTCCAGTAATTGTTTGGATGTGGTCGAAGTATTTAAACAGAGGTGAAACTCAATCAGCCCTTGTAGTAATAACAAAGAATGAATTAATTTTTTTTCATTGTTGTCCTTTACATAGTAATAACAGTATGAATTTCCAAATATTTTCAGAAGGCATCGAATATTAAGAATACAAAATGTATTGCACATTTTAAAATATCAGAGATAAAATAATGATAACTTTCCCCCTATTTTAGTTTAGTCTAAATTAGTGGGTGCCAACACTTTGAAAAAATAGAAAACTATTAGTCCTGAAAAATAAATAATTATGATTTATGCTACATCTTGTAATGCTTTTTTTAACTGGAAGTTCTTCTTAATACGGTTTTATTTTATCATGATGTTTATTTACCTCATTGTTCTCCATGAAGCTGAGCCTTGCAGCATATGCTGCAGCTCAGACATATAGAGGCCCCACAAAAGCTGCGTTGGGCTGCCTGTGATCAGTCTAGCTGCTTCCTGCTGTGAAACCATTTGCTCTTTGTGCTGACATTTACCTGACCTGTAAGGAGCTGTGTTAGCTTGTGAAGTCAGCAGAAAACTTGTGGGAGGAGGTCTGGATTATTTTTTCTGCTAGTGTAACCACAAGTAAATAACAGACTGGTGATAGAGAACAGTTAGATAAGCACGGATTTCCAAGGCTGACACAAATATCATCAGAGGTGGGAGGGCCTACCTTGATATTATTTGCTTCCTGAAGGAAGGAACAAGTCCTGACCTAAGAGTTTGAAAGCAGCACTGCATTTTAGTTACCTTGGTTCTGCAGGTTTTAATCTGACTTTTACACTTTGTTCCTTGCTCTTTCTCCATAGGCATGTAGATGAGTTCAGTCCTCGTGCTGTGTACACCAGTGGGAAAGCCTCCAGTGCTGCTGGTCTAACAGCAGCTGTTGTAAAAGATGAGGAGTCTCATGAATTTGTCATTGAAGCTGGAGCACTGATGCTGGCAGACAATGTGAGTCCAGGAGCTAGAGAGTTTTCTGCATCCCTGAAATGCATTTGGTTAGTGATGAAGAGCCCCAAATTGTCTTTTCAAAAGTGACTGAATTTGTGTGACTTTGTTTATTTATTCTTCCATTGCAGGGAGTTTGTTGCATTGATGAGTTTGACAAAATGGACATACGGGACCAAGTAGCCATTCATGAAGCCATGGAGCAGCAGACTATATCCATTACTAAAGCAGGAGTAAAGGTAGTTTATATTGTTCCTCAGGTTGTGTAGGCTGCATCTATTACCTGGCTGCTTTTCACATGCACTAATCTAGTGTCATCTGTCAGATTTTCTTGTCAGCTCTGCAACTACCTCACTGCGGCAGGACAGAGATCATTTGCTTGCAAAGTTTTTGTGCCACGTGCCCCAAAGAAAGATCAGAAGCGTTACTGAAAGGAAAAAGAATCTAATAGTGGACAGCAAACACAAAGTGGAAAAATCCTCACCTTGCAGCAACCCCGAAAGAGGGTCTAGATGTGTGTGTTTGCACTGTTAAAAGCAGGGCATTGTGCAAACCAGATATAAGGGCTTGTTTCAGTATTGTTGGCAAGAGTGTTACAACATTGAAGTATTGATTCATTAAACTGTGTCTTGTGGAAGAGACCAGGTTAGAAAATGCTGCTTAGAAGTTTGAGCTCTTCTGGGGAGTGATTGTTGTAGTACCTCCAATGAAACTCCATCTAAAACGTGTTGTGTTGACCCATTTGAATCGCTGTGACTTGGTTGAGCAAATGGTCACAGAGAGTAGTAGTTAATTACTTTTCATTTTTTTTTCTCCCCATTGTTAGGCTACCCTGAATGCCAGGACCTCCATTTTGGCTGCAGCAAACCCAGTTGGTGGACGCTATGACAGATCCAAGTCACTGAAACAGAATATAAACCTGTCAGCTCCCATCATGTCTCGCTTTGATCTCTTCTTCATCCTTGTGGATGAATGCAATGAGGTAATTTTTAAGGAGTTGTAGAATAATGTATGTCGGAAATGACCTCTGGAGTTCTGTAGTCTAACCTCATGCTCAGTGGATCAGGTTGCCAAGATCTTGACTTGGTGAGTTTTGAGTATCTCTAGGAATGGAGATTCTGCAGCCTCTCTTAAGCCCCCACTGCAGTGTTTGACAGCTCTCGTGTGTTTTTAAAAAAATAACTATAGCTACTCAGAATTTCTTGTGGTTCATTTGTTGCCCCTTGCCAGTCTTCTTTTAAGAACAACTGGGCTCCATCACATCCATGGTTGCCAGTGAAGTAGTTTCTTTCTTTTCAAGCTGGACAAACCCAGCTCTCCTTGTACATTGTGTGCTTCTTCTCTCTGACCATCTTGATGGCCCTCTGAAATCTTAGGTGAAGCTGATCTCATGAGGGGATCTTGCTAGTGCTTTTATTCTGTCAGTGAAGTTAGAAGCTGGCAGTACAAATTGGAGCACACTGCTGAATACAAGGATACTGCCTTTTCATCCTGTGGCAATTTGACCTGCAAACTTAATACTATTAGTCATTTTTACAAATGACTGATCACTAAGGCTGAGACTGCCACCACCTGTCTATGTGGTGCTTGCTTTGGGAAGGGGTGAGATAAAGAGATTAATGTTGGTTCAGCACTGTTCTCTGTGCTGCTTTGCCCAGAATGATTATCTAGTTGGGAAGGGGCTGATGAAAGAGGCAGAGTAGGCTGAAAAAGAAAAAAGCGGTTCCCACGCTTCAGAGTGCTGCTGTCTGCCAGTTCTGTGGCTAGCTTGTAGCCCAGGAGAGTTCCAAGAGGTTATAAATGCTAAAACTGCCTTTTATCCCTTTTCTGCTATATTTCCTTGTATTAAAAACCTCCAAGACATTCTCCTGGATCTTCTGGCAGAAAGCTTGGCTTCTGACAAGACTAGCTTTGCCAGGAGTGCAAGTGAGAGAGGGGAATGGGAAGGAAGAGTACTGCTGTTTGGATGTTGGGCTGATGTGGAAGTGATCTGACAGAGCAATGATATCCCAGGTCACAGACTATGCCATTGCCAGACGCATAGTGGATCTGCATTCCAGAGTGGAAGAATCTGTTGATCGTGTCTATTCATTAGATGACATCAGAAGGTACCTACTGTTTGCAAGACAGTTTAAACCAAAGGTAATTCTACTTTCCTGTATAAGTTGCTCTGTATGAGTAGGTCCAAAGGGTAGTCTCTCTGTAGCACGTGTTTTTCCAGCCAATGCAAAGACAATTAGTATAGTGCTCCCAAGGAATGGAGGCATGAACTGTAATAATACCTAGAAACACAGCATATTTTGGAGCCATCTACTCCAGCTTTTGAACTCCAGAAACCCGGACAGCCCTGCTGAGACTGTTACATCAATAGTCTTAACTGCTATCCTAAATACCTAATATATTAGTAGTCTTAACTGCTTTGGTGGCAGTTCTTAACCTCTGCCTAAAACAAATGAAGAGTTTTTTCATAGTTTCCTTATGCCTCAAGGGCACAACTTATTCCACAGAGCTGCTGCAGAGATTTTTCTATCTTACTGACTTACTGCTTAATCAAGTAGTTTGTTTGCCTTTGTTTTAAAAGGTTGTTGTTCCTCAATATTTCTTTGCTTTCTTTCTGGTAAAATACAGAACACAGAAAATTGTTCTAAGTACAAATTTTTATGATCTATCCAAATAGCAGCTTGGCTGGGCTCTATTAGATTGATTTGATTTTTTTTTTTTTTTTTTTTTTTTGGGAAGTTCTTCTAGATGGAGTTTTCAAGTGGAAGGAAAGGACATTTTTCCCTTACAGTTTTGAAAACTCCCCATATCATTTCCATGTGGTTGGGAGATTTTTTTTTCCCAGCTGATTCTGTGTGTATGCAAATAGACTCAGCTTTAAAAGCGTGTACACAAAACTGTAGTCAGTGTTAGTATATCAAGTGTGTGCTTGTGGTTGTGTTTGCATCCAGAATGAGAGGTAAATAAGTGTGGAACAGTCCAGCAGAGAGACAGAAATCATGCCTGGAACCAAGTCAGTATAATAGGGAAACAGAAATGGTCATATATCTACTGTTAAGTAATTAATGCATCAATGTACTTATTGTAATATCATTGTTACTGTAGTCATTATTGCAATCTAATTTAAACATAGTATGATTGCTACTTGGTCTAGCATAGACTATTGCAGAGAAAAGCAGTAGGTAGTACAGAAAAGTCTGGGAACTGCCAGTCTGGTGCAGGAAGAATGGACTTTAACACTTGCAACATGACTAACTGTCACATTGCCTTATGTCACAAAGATATCTAAGGAGTCAGAGGACTTTATAGTGGAGCAGTATAAACGTCTACGGCAGCGTGATGGCTCTGGAGTGACCAAGTCATCCTGGAGAATCACAGTGCGGCAGTTGGAGAGCATGATTCGGCTGTCTGAAGCCATGGCCCGTATGCACTGCTGTGATGAGGTACCAGGCCTTTGATGAAAATTTATAGAAGTTTTTATATAATTGATGGGAGTTCTGGCTTTGCAGTTGGACTGGTATTGTACATCTTTAAATCGTACAATGGTGGGTTTTGGAAGGGAGATCGAATCCAATTCCCTTGCCAAAGCAGGATCATTGAATCATAAAATGGTTTTGAACACCCCTAGGGAGAAGACCTCCACAACCTCCCTGGGCAACCTATTCCAGAATGTCACCACTCATACCAAAGAACTTTTTCCT